>LPNX010342869.1:0-12125 GCA_001517045.1 Pseudotsuga menziesii
AGCCCTATTGGACTGGTTTCTTCTGCACTTTTTGAATGGTCCATCAACCTCTTGCTTCTATTTCATAGTTCTTGACTTCCTAATCATATAATTCTGCATCTGAATTGTATCCTACTGAATCTTGTTTGCCTAAGTGAAGTTCACCATAGACATTAGGTTCTGTGTAGTCTTCATTGTTTTGTATCTGATATAATCGTCGATGTCGACTTCTTCATCAATAGGTTCGATCCAAGGTTCTCCTTGGGATGGATGAATAGGTACTATGAATTTTTTTCCATTCCCTTTTAGTTTTATTCTTTCCTTGTATAAGGATATTGATGCTTTCATTTTTCTTCCCCAAGGTTGACCTACTAACACTGGGAAGGAACTGGATCCTTCCTTAGGGTCAATAATTTCAAAGTCGACTTTGGTTGATATTCCTTTTATGGTCGTGTCAACATTTGTCCGAACTCCGATAGGTTCAATCAGACCTTGGTCAACTAATTTTAGGTATATTCCTGACTCTTATAGTCGAGGTCTACCCAATTGTTTCCAAGTGTCATGAGTCATAATGTTTACTTGCGACCCAAAGTTGAGCACAACTTGTCGGACATAGTATCCTTCAATTTCTAGGTTGACAAGTGGGTTGGCATCACTTTTGTCCTTCTGGTTTAGGCTGTAAATATTTTTTGTTTGTTTTTCTGTATTATTGTTGTGTTTTATTTTATACAATAGGTCAATGAATTGAGACACCATTTTATGAGTTTGTGCTAAACGTATTAGTTCTTTAACTATGCTTTGTCGATTATCATCAGCTTCTTCTTGTTAAGCAAATTCTTTAAATATATTCGTTGTATCTTTATACAATTTTTTTTGTTTAGATGGGTTAGGATAATCATTATTTTCTTTTATTTTACTTATTCATGGATTATCACTCCCAATTTTTGTCCCTTGTCGGGTTACTATATGTAGATTCTTTGTATTGTTTATATCATGTTTTTGAATGCATGACAATACATTAAAATTTTTCTTTTTAGTTATTTTATCAAACATAGTAGGGAAATCCTCTAATGAGTGATCCCCTACTCCACAGCTAGTACAAAATTTTAAGTTAGTTCTGTCCTTGTATTGACAGTCTGCATATCGATGACCTTCTTTGTAGCACATGAAACATTGGATGGGCCGATGTGGTTGGTTGTCGCGATTCCTAGATAATCGACCTTGACCTCCATATCCTCCATGTCGGTTGTCGAGCTGGCACTCTGTTGTGGCCTGGAAATTCACATGCAACAACGGTAAGGGATTCTCTCTAGTCAACATTCCCAACTATCCCGTGAGTATTTGGTGTAGGGAATCCATATGGTTTGCGGTTCGGCTACCATAGGTCAAGTAACAAAAACAAAGGGTTTTACCCATTGCAGCCCGGTCCACCGTGTATATTTTTGTATTTTGACTTTAAGTATGATATGCAGGTGCCTATCTAAGATGTATATTGATCAAGAATGCGAGGAGTGGTCATAATGTGATGCGCAGGTTCTTACCTCTCGTCTTAGACTCTCTCACATCTAAATCACACACAACTGTAAAAAAAATACTAACTAAGCTGTCCCTAGGGAGCAAGATTATTAATTCATGAGTAATGTTATATTGTCCATATGTTAAGATAAATCATAGATAGTTGTTCTTGGAATCAAAACACATAAACATGAATAAATATATGCACAACAAGATAGCTCGTCATCTATTAAAACATTCATTAATCATAGTGGAAACTATCACAGAATAAACCAGAGAAAATTCAAATAAAAACATAGGTTCAGAAAGTTAGAACGCTCTCACAGTTAAAGAAACACAACTGAAAATGAAATAGTTCCCCTTCAACATTGTTCATTTCATCACATTTGAACATTCCATACAACACTTTCTCCAATAGTCAAAATTGTAATTCTATTATTGCAAAATGAAGTAGTTCCTCTTACAACAAGTAGTTCACAAGTTTCTTTGGGAAAAAGCCCCATTTTTGTCTCACTCTCCCATACTTATACCAAAGGGAAAACCTTTGGGCTCCCCAAACATTCCCTCTCACTTTTTTGTCACTTTATGAATGTTCATGATTCATCCAAACGTTACATTCCAGATAAAGATTTTTTATAAAAAACATGAAAAGCTAGGTAATTAATGAACTGCCTCGTACTGGGCCTTTGATTTTTTTAATGATTATGTTCTACCATTCCTCAGTCCCTTTTTAGATCTTCATTATTTTCTTTTCCCTGAGCAACAACTCTGCTTCTTTATGCTTTACCATGCTTTCTCCTTCAGCTGCATCTTCTTCACTGCGATGATCTTCAAGAGGATCCAAGAAAATATCCTATGTTTGTTTGTGATCAAATGAAAAATCGTCATTTATCTTGAATATATTAATAAACATAAACCATAATAAAATGAAAACTGAAAGAAAAGGAAACCAGAGTGGGATTTCTCATGAAAAAATCAACCTACTAAAACAAGGAACACCGGTCATCGATGAAAATAGTGACGAGCTCATGGAAACCAACAGGAAAAGGATTAAGAAAAATGCATATAAAAACCCCCATCGGTGGATCGAAACAATATAAATAGTATGGTTAGTGCACTACAAAGCCACAGCGGTGGAGGTCCTTCAGTCTAGAGGTTCTGGAACACACACCAAAACTCGGCGCGATAAAACGTCGGGGGTGAGACTTACTGAAGCACCGGATAGTTAGTGCGTTATAAAGCCGCAATGGCGGAAGTCAAAATGTCAAGAAAACCCGCAGACTAGTCAACATCGAAAAGACAAAGAACATGACATCGACGAAAAGACAAACAGTCTGATGGGAAGTTATCCTATTCTGGGGCCACAATGGAAGAACTCAATCAGCCTATGACCTTCGATCAAAGTCAAAACACTTTTTGAAAAAATGTGAAGCAAGGTATTTTTCAAAACAGAAGCCGGGTTCAGCGAAAGACTTTAAATATGGCACCATGTCTAACTATCCTCCGAAACAAAATCAACTGAACAACCTGTTGAGTCCAAAATTGGTCCCTTTTTAACCACCTTTAATTACCTTTCTTCCCTTGTTTTGCACTGCTCAGCATGCCAATCAAACTGACTCTCTTCACTTTATTCCTTAAATTGTCAAGGTAAGAATGATTATCGTTTTATCTTATTAATGCTTATTCTTGTGACAATTAAGGCTATTTATCTCTTGAAATTGTGCTAATATGTGTGATCTATGAAGATAGTGTGAGATGAGCAGGATGCAGGGGGATGATCTGAACGAGTCTAGGGACAAGGGATGGTCGTGACTAAAAAGGGATCTTCAATTTGTCCATCATCTATTGGAGCACGTGACATTCCAGACAGGAGCCGGTCATAGTAGCTATAACAGAATGTGCTATGATCGAGGGATCTTCAGTGTAGCTGCTCAAATATTATGGCAATCTGAGAAGATCGCCACTTCTGGGACAGTCAACAGTCTTCTTTCATTTTCTATAATTGTATCATGCCATGTCTTGTAACAAACGGTGTCATTCAGGGCGCCTGAAGATCAGAGATCTTCATGGCTACCCTTTGTAATAGGATTGGATGTTATTGTTTGGAGGTATAAATGCAGAAAACTGTCTCGACCTAGGGGGTTGGAAAAGAGTTAATTTCATCGTGTGTATTGACAGCGGGAGCAATCTGTAATAATTCTTCCTTTTTAATACAAAGAGTTACTACTGGTTTAAGGGAGATGTACATTGTTAATCCAGCGTCTCTGTGTGAAGGCTAGGCCCGCCTTCCGCAGAGATTGCTGAGTTTAGGTAGGATCTTTTAATTTATGGTTGTGTGATGTTTTGTTAATTGTATTCTCTGTGTGCACAGCAGTAGTATGTGTGATTATAGTATTGCATTTTCCTAAGATTGATAACTGTAACAGCATAACAATCGACTAAGCATATAGTTTTTATGCAATTTATTTGATAGCTGTACACAGCTCTGTTCATCTCATGGTTCAGGTTGGCATCCCACGAATCTCTTGCAATTCTTTGATTATCATAACTGTTGATCTTTTCTATAATTCAATTCTTAGAATAGCGGAGCTTGATTTGTTGTGATTGAATTTAATTTATGCTTACGGATTCCAAGTGCGATTAGATCAATAGGCAATTCATTTATTTTGGGTTATGAATAGGATTTCCTTTCTGTCAGTAATTATGGTTGAATATGAATTCATTTCTTGTTGATGAATAGAAGGAAAAGGTTGAATTTGTAGAGTTAGAGGATTGGTGGGATTACACACGAGTTGTGGGATGAACATAGTTGTTTAAAGAGCAGTATGAACTACAATGATTTGGTGTTTTAAGCATATATTGTGCACTTACTCTTTGAAACAAAAGACTTCCTCGGGTTGACAATGAATTTCATAAGATCTGTGTGTTGATAATAACTTATCTGCATTTAGGGTGCTCGACATTTTGGCGCCGTTGCCGGGGAAGGGTAAAAATTAAAACACTATCATTTGTTGCATCTGGAAATTGTTTTAGTCAGTTTATTTTTTTTGCTGCGATGAATTGATTTGGGTTGTATGAATACTAGAAGGGTAAAACATGATCAATTCCCAACTCCCAAAACCCCACAAGATACTAATAGTGCAGGTGGCTCGGGTCGAGGTCGAGGAGTACCATTGGGCAGAAGGACATTCATTGACGACCTTGTTGACAGAACTGATTCATCCACTGGATCTCGTCTGAAAGAAACTCCTAACAGAAGAAAACCTGCTGATCCTGGGGCGCTAGCGTCGGGATCCACGGTGGAGAATACACAAGGAGCTGCGACGTCCTCAGGCATCCTTGCAGACAAAGACACAGCTGTTACAACGGGACCTGCTGGTAGAGGTCTGAACTATCACATTAACGGGAGGACTGTAACTAAGGAAGAGTGGGATCAATACCATCAGAAGTCCCTGGGACAGTGGAAAAATGAAGAGAAGAACGAGGAACAAGAGAAGGACAAAGAAAAGAACACAGGAGGAGACGAAGGGGAGAAAACAGACGAGGAAATGAGTAACAGGAACGGGACAGATGAGGAAGAAGTAATGGGAGAAATTTTTCATCATGGGAGTCATCCCTTGCCAGAAGGGACAGTGGCTACATTGCAATTTCCGATTCAACAGCCAGATGGGGCAGCTCCTATGAAAAATATTTCACCATCGGTGTTACCTCGTTTTCATGGAAAGGCGGCAGAAGACCCAGACGAATTCCTCTTTGAATTTGATATTCTTTGTCGCAGCTATGATTATATCACCGATTCCCAAAAGCTAAAACTTTTTCCTGCTACCCTGAAGGACAATGCATTACGCTGGTTCATGAGCCTTGGGGGAGGAACCGTTTCTAATTGGGATTCAATGAAACAAGTGTTCTTGGAAAAATATCAGGAATATTGTAATACCAAGGACAAGAGAGAAGAATTATTTAAGATGGTACAGAAGGAGGATGAAAGTTTGGAAGATTTTGTGGAAAGGCTGCTGTACAATGTACAGCGAGCTGGGCAGATGAACATGGGGTTGGATGTGCTTAAAATAATCTTGCTTCGGGGAATTAGGGATGATTTTCTAGACATGTTAAACCTGCTTGGTAAGGGATACATCTCTAAAGAACCTTTCGACAAAATTGTGGAGCTGTGCAAGAGATACTCCAGAGGGTCTTCCAGGAATAATAAGCGGCATAAACGAGAAAAGCTGGAAGTGACGTCTTCGACCGAACTCAGAAGTCATCCAATGGAGGCGCTACCTGTGCAGAGATAGGCAATCTACTTGAAAATTTTAAAACAGAGATGATGAGCTCCATCTCTTCGGAAATTGATGTCCTGAAGGAAAAACAAAAAACAAGCAGTGGAGGATCTCACGTTAGGAGTGTTCTGCCCCCGATGTAGAAAGAATCATCCATTGAGAGAATGCCCGCTTGAAAAAGTGAACATGTGCCAGCTGTGTGAGCTGAACCATGATATGAAGGAATGCCCTTCACTTCCTCAAGTCAAGGCCGTTCTGTAGGCATCAAACCCGGATGTGGAAGCAGCCTACTTTATCGCACAGAAGAAACCGTGGCAGCCTCGAAATCAAGGTATGTCTCCAGACGTTCTTCCATTTTTGAATAATATGGGGAATTAGAATAATATGAAAAATATGAATACACAATTCCCTTCAAATTATAACTCATGGAATTCCTGGACACAGCCATCACCCCAACCTACGTCGTGGACTCCGGGATGGAGGAATTTCCATCCTGGAAACCAGTTTCCTCAACCACCTCTACCTCAACAAGCACCGTATTCTCCTCAATTTCCCCAATTCCCTCAATTTCCTCCATATCCTCAATACTTACCTCAACAGTCACAGCTGCAGCTGCAAAACAATTCTGTCCCTCATATACCAATACGACCCCAGCTGCCTGCCCAACCTAATCCTAACCCAAATAATAAAGCAGTCCACCAATTGGAGACTGTCAACATGCCGACCTACTCTCTTTCCCCTATACCCTGTTAGGACATCCATTTACGATCTGGGAAAATTGTAGAACCTGTGATTACAGAGGATGTCTCATCCTCTGAGCATAAAGAAGAGGAGAATTCACAGCATCCATTTGACTCAGTTCCCATCATTAAGGAGGCTGGGCATCCCTTAGAACGAACGGCTGAACCATCCAATGTTAAAGGGAAGGATGAAACACCCAACGATAAACCTGACGATATACAACCTTCCCAATTGATCAAGCAGCCACCATACCACAAAAGACTGATGCTACCAAAAATGGGGGGGAAACCTCAGTTTAACCTCCTCGGACAGTTAAGAAATCTTTATGTTAAAATTCCCCTCCTTCAAGCTCTTAAAGATGTCCCCATTTACGCTAGAACAGTTCGGGAGTTGTGTACAAGAAGAACACAAAGGAAACTCAGGGATCCTCCCACGGTTCATGTCATAGGAAACTTATCAGCCTTGATAACAGGAAAAGCCCCTGTGACTAAATACGATGACCCTGGCAATCCTACCGTTATTGTACAGATAGGAAAAACACAGATACCCAACGTCCTAGTGGATCTGGGAGTAGCAATCAACGTTATAACAATGGAGACTGTAAAGAAGCTTGGGCTCACTAAGTTTAGACCGACCCCTACTATTTTGGAATTGGCAGAAAGATCCACCATCAGACCCGAAGGGATTTTGGACGACCTTGTTATATCAGTAGATTCATGGGAGTACCCAGCTGACTTTTTGGTGCTACAACAAAAATCGCAGCTGGGGGGACACCCATTGATCCTGGGGAGACCATGGTTGGCCACAGCTGATGCTTGCATCAGCTGTCGATCGGGGTCTATGACTATATCTGATGGTATGGATACTAAAAACCTCACCCTATATCCTCCATCTCGGCCAAGTCTAGAGGCTGAAACACCCCTTTGGATAGAGGAGGAGGAAGAGGAGGAGGATGTCCAGCCATTATTAACTATAGGGAAGGCCTTAACCTTTAAAAATGAAACAGAAGATGATACCATTAGCAATTTCATTAGTGCACCCACTTCAGTGAATAGAGAGGTTTATCAAATTTTAAACACTACTCTGGGAAAGGATGAACAAGAGAATCTTACGGAAGAAGCCTTGGCTGGTGCCACAAACATAATCCCGGTTGTGAAAAATTCAGAAAGCATTCCTATTGAGGTAGAACCTGGAAGGACCCTGAATATAAATCCTAGTCTCTCCTTAGAGGAATAGAAACACCTGATCAGCCTCTTGAAAGAACATAAGGGGGCATTTGCCTGGGAGTATACAGATATGAGGGGTATCCCCTCTAATCTGTGCACTCATCACATTTATATTAAAAGTGACTCCCGGCCTGTGTGTCAACCCCAATGATGCATGAACCCCAATCTAAGGGATATAGTGAAAGAGGAAATCTAGAAACTTTTGGAAGCAGGATTTATATATCCTATTTCAGATAGTGAGTGGGTCTCTCCACTCATGATTGTACCCAAGAAAAATGGGAAATGGAGGGTCTGTGTTGATTACAGGGAATTAAACAAAGCAACTCAAAAGGATCATTTCCCTTTACCGTTTATCGACCAGGTACTTGATACCCTGTCAGGGAAGAAATTATTCTCCTTCCTAGACGGCTTCAGTGGGTACAACCAAATCCAAATTGCTCCAAAGGACCAGGATAAAACCACCTTCACCTGCCCCTGGGGAACGTTTGCTTACAGAGTGCTTCCATTTGGATTGTGCAATGCACCAGCAACGTTCCAAAGAGCTGTGATTGGAATATTCTCTGAATTAGTTAATGATAGCATGGAAATATTCATGGATGATTTCACTCCCTATGGCAGGGATTTCGATGAGGCACTGGAAATTTAAAGAAGGTTTTAATTCGCTGTGAACAGACTCAGCTTTCATTAAGCACTGAGAAGTGCCATATGATGATGAGTGAGGGGGTGGTATTGGGGCATTTTATCTCTACCAATGGTATACAGGTAGACCCTGCAAAAATAAAAATAATAAAGAATATACCTACCCCTTCAACGCAGAAAGAGGTGAGAAGCTTTCTGGGACATGCTGGATATTATCGAAGATTCATAGAAAACTTCTCCAAACTGGCTTCTCCTTTGTTCTCTTTGTTAATAAAGGATGCACAGTTTGTGTGGAATGCAGCATGCCAGACAGCATTCAATGAACTTAAAGCAAATCTATCCACAGCTCCCATCTTGCAGGGGCCTAATTGGACCCTGCCCTTCCACATTTCCTCAGATGCCTCTGACACTGCCATTGGGGCAGTATTGGGACAGCAGGAGGGCCAAAAACCTTATGCCATTTACTATGTTAGTAAAAATCTAGCCCCTGCTGAACTTAACTACACTGTTACTGAAAAAGAATTCCTAGCTATCATTTACTCTATCAATAAATTTTGACATTATATCACCGGGTATCCTACATTTGTGCACACTGACCACTCTGCCATCAGATATTTAATGAATAAAACAGTTACCAATGCCAGAGTAACTAGATGGCTTTTGTTGTTACAAGAATTTGATATCACTATTATAGATAAACCTGGGAAGGAAAATGTTGTTGCTGAATTTTTATCCCGTCTTACTAACAGTGATGACAGCTTTCCTGTTGAGGATTCTTTCCCAGACGAGCATCTATTTGCACTTTCAGTTCATTCTCCATGGTATGCAGACATTGCTAACTATTTGGTTGCAAGGAAGCTCCCGCCATATATGTCAAAACGAGAAAAAAGAAAAATTATTCAACGCAGTGCCAGGTTTTGTTGGTTAAATGGCCATCTCTTCTACACAGGGCCTGATCTTGAGATCAGGAGATGTGTAAGAGAAGATGAGATCTTTCCTATATTAAAAGCCTGTCATGAGGGGCCTTGTGGAGGGCACTTTGCAGATAAAAGAACAGGGCATAAAGCACTGAGAATGGGCTATTACTGGCTGACTCTGTTCAGGGATGCCAAAAAGTATGTCCAGTCCTGTGACAGTTGCCAAAGAATGGGCCAACCTAATTGAACAGATCAGATGCCCCTGCAGTCCCAACTTGTAATTGAACCATTTGATAGATGGGCACTGGATTTTGTTGGCCCTATCAGTCCTCCTTCCAAACAGAAGGCCTATATTCTGGTTTGTACTGATTATATGACCAAGTGGGTGGAGGCTGTAGCTTTGGCCAAGGCTAACGATCAGGCAGTGATTGATTTTCTGTACAGCAAGATATTTACCCGCTTCAGGGTACCAAAGGAAGTAGTTACTGATGGAGGACCGCAGTTCGTGTCATGTGCAGCACAGGGTGTCTTCACCTTACCACCCTCAGGCCAATGGTCAGGTGGAAAGCACCAATAAGGTTATTGAAAACATCCTTACTAAAACAGTTAATAGCCATCGGAAGGATTGGGCTGACAGGTTTTCAGAAGCACTGTGGGCATATCGCACGACTTGGCGTGACACTACAGGGTTCTCCCCATATGATCTGGTGTACGGAAAAAGTGTTGTCTTTCCAATTGAGTTTGAGATTAAAACCTTGAAGACAGCCACCGAAATGAACCTAGATGTAACAGAAGCTCAGAAGCGAAGGCTGAATCAATTAAATGAACTGGACGAGAAGCGGTTCGCTGCAGTGGACCAGACTTTGTTGCTTCAGCAATAGAGAGCTAATTGGCACGACCGGTTTATTAAAAATAAGGTCTTCAGTGAAGGAGACTGGGTGTTACTTTATGACTCCAGATTCAAAAGAGATTTTAAAGGTAAATTGTGTACAAGGTGGCTGGGTCCATACTTGGTTAACAGGGTTTTTGACAACAGCACTGTCTGTCTGGTGACCATTGATGACAATCGCATACCACTACTTGCTAATGGCCACAGACTAAGACTGTATCGTAAGCCTATCTCGAAGGACGCATTCATTTCATAGATTTCCGCCGACCCAGAGTATCGGCTGTTACCAAGGCAGAAACTTCTCTCTGCCTCTGTCAACCCTTGAACTGTAATTCGCACTTTGAATCACTGTACATAAATAAGTTTTTCTACTGTAGCGTATAATTCTTGAGTTTTCTTTTTGCATTTGATATTTTTGGTTGTTGTTATTCTTCAAAGAAATAAAATTGCAGGGAAGTACCAGGCGAACGACCAGAATGGGCCCGCTGAACGAGAAACGTCTTCCTTTGTTTCCCTGCGTTCCATTTCCTTTTTCCCAAAATAAAAATTCCCGACAGCTGAACATAAATTCCCGGCAGCTGAACATAAATTCCCGGCGGCTAAACCAATCTTCCAGCGGCCGCCCCATCTTTCCTCCAGCCGTTGTGAACTTTTTCCGGCAGCCGCAATTTTTTTTTTCTTTTCCGGCGGCCGAACATAATTTTCCTGGAGGCCGAACATAATTTTCTCGGCGGCCGAACATAATTTTCCCGGCGGCCGAACATAATTTTTCGGCGGCCGAACATAATCTTCCAGCGACTGAACATACACTCCCGGTGGCTGACCCGCACTTTCCCACGGCCGCGCCATCTTTTTACCCAGCGATCATGAAACTTCTCCCAGCGGCCGAACATAATCTTCCGGCGGCTGAGCATACACTCCCGGTGGCTGATCCACACGTTTCCACAGCCGCGACATCCTTTCCCAGCCATTGTGACTTCTTTCTGGTAGCCGTGATTTTTCCTTGTACCGCCAATTTTTTTTCCCGACACCGTGATCTTCCTTGACGGCTGTAACATCTTTTAATTGGCCGCGATATTATGCTGGGAAACTTCAATTCTGCTTTATTTGGCGGACATTTCAGCATTACAGACTGTTCTTTTGCTCTTTGCAGTGGTAACTCCTGTGTTAATCAAAGCACATTGCTTCCGCTATTATTTATGGCTCTGACTTATTCCACTCGTGCCGGCCAATTTGGCATTATTCCGACCCCGGTGACGCGATGTTTCCTCCATTTTCACTGGCGATGGAATTATGACATTATTACTATTATTATGATCAACTTAATGCCTGCACACGAGTTCGGCCTTCCAGCGTCAGCACGCACACGGATCATCATTCCCCGCAGGTCATTCGATGCACAGTCGCACGAGGTATGGCTTTGATTTTTACATGATTAAGTGTTAATCTGGTTTAATGATATCAGTCGTGCCTTTATACGTATTACCATTATGACTTAATTAATCCATTCCCTCGTGCGACGTAAAATCTCATAACTGCCACCTTTCCCAATTTGGCATAAAAAATTTTGAACCTCCCTCTGCACTGCACTTTCCAAATTTGCCATCTCCATACATCTTCCCTCAGCGATCTGTGCATCTTCCGCTCTGCAACCTCCACTCTCGGACTCTCAAACTCTGCCGCCGGGACTATGGGGCTTCCAGCTCGTCATGAACCTTTGAACACGCAGGAACTTCGAAACAATCCTACGGTTTTTTCCATCTTTCAAGCCGCTGGCTGGATTGAATTTTTCGAGAGACTAGACGGCTTTAACAGGGAAGCAGCTTTGCAATTCATTTTACACCTCAAGGACACTCACTCTGAGGTATGGGGGCTACAGATAGAATTCTCCGAGGCCATTATATCTGAAGTTAATGCTCTTCCAATGGTGGGAAAGGCATGG
>LPNX010342871.1:7869-45369 GCA_001517045.1 Pseudotsuga menziesii
CGTCATTTTAGAATAGTTTACTAATAACTATTTATTAATTATTAATATCAATATATATTAATATTAGTAATTAATATTGATATTTAATAGTTATTATTAATTATATAATAGTTATTTAGTGATTGTTTATTACATAATAATTCTTTCTCTTTTTCTAACTCTGTTAATTCAGAAGCCTGAATTAACTGTGTTGCTAGAATTTTCAAAAAAAAATTTATCAACTTGATAGTGTTCTCTTTTTCAAACAAATTTCTTTAAGTTGTTTTTACTTTATCTTCCTCACTATCCACAACTAACATATTTCCCTAAAGATTTTCAATTTGTTGTTGATGCACCTTGTTCTCCACCTTTTCTTGACTCAATTGGTTCTCTACCCTAGACACTGTTGGTTGTAACTTGGACACCTTCAAAGTAGATTTTATTAAATCGATATAAATCACCTCCCCACCTTGTTTGTTTAGGTGAATATTGTCACGTACTGGGATGTCTTTCAAATTCAGCCTTTGTTTCTAGTAGATGCAAATTGATTGAAAGTGTTCTTTGCATGATCTTTTAGAGTAACTAATGAAACCTCTTTGATTGAAATATTTGTCACCTTTGAATAGAGTTTCAAACATTATTTTGAAGAAGTGTCATTTTCTTGTCTACATTATCATACAAGTCACTCATAGATTTAAATTTGTCACTGTATCCTTCCTATATCACAACAAAATTGTACTCCCGAACCTCAAAAGTTGGGACTTCGGATTTTTCCTTCAATTTATTGCTCCCAACTTCAACTAAATTTGTTTCTAATTCTATTATTTGTCTCTTTGATGAATCGAAGATTTCTTCTTCAACATCCATAACCTATGAATGATTTCTCTTACCAGTTATTTCAATTTTTCTTGGGGTTCGAATTATCATTGTCGTTAATTTTACTATAGCATATGGGTTTACTTGTAATTGTTATATGTCTTCCACATCCAACTAATAATCCATCCAATTAGCCATTTCAGCTAATCCTTCCACTTCCTAGTGTTCAAAAGCTTTATTTTTATTTAACCACCTCCTCTGAGAAATGATATGGTGTGGATCATAATTAACCTGAGTAGCCTTCCTAAAATTCATTTATGTAGAAGTCCTTCAATCACATGGAGTGCAGCATTATTCTTGATGATTAATGGGCCCACTTTTAGAGGAAATTTAATTTCAGAAGCATTTTTGAAATTTATAAAATGTTCATTTCTACAGTTAACTTCTTCCTGATGAACTCTAGGGAAAAAATTATGGGTGTTAGGAATGCTGGTAAAATGTATGGTTCATGGAAAAAACCATAAACTCTAATTATAGTGTGATCCTTCAGAAAAAACCAATATCCCACCTTTCTATTAGGAGCAAACTGCAACATATCCTCTATTTCTGGAAAAACTCTAGGCAGTTTACTCTGAAACATCATTCTATATATCTCTGTCATTATAAGGTTCATGTAATTAAATATGTTATTGTTGATTTCTGTAGTAAGAAACATTTATGGAAATTGCAGGTTCTCTTCATTGAAGAAAAAAAACATCTTAACCAAGTAGTATTGGAATCTAAAATGCCTAGTTGTGTGGAAATTCACTAGTTGAGAATGAATATTCTCAGCCAGGAATTCATCATAATTAAGATAGGGTAATTGATTCGATTGTGACTCTGGTTGACTCATACTCATTCTAAATAGCATACTCATAAATTTGGAACAAACCTATCGATATCTAGACCCAAAAACTGACTCAGCATGGAAATAACCAGTTAGGATTCTTCATTAAACAAGCTAACATCAAGGGGGAAAAATTGATACACAATAGACACATCGGATTTAAGGCTTCTAGAGTTAAAAAATTGTCTCTTTTTGGTAACGGCCTGTGTGTACTGTCCAATTAGATTTTCTTCAATAGAATATTCTTGGTTTGAGGTACATGATGATGGAACTTCAAGAGAATTTTAGATAACCAGTGAATTAATGGGTAAAAGTATCCTAGACCTAGTATAGTCCATTATTACTCGTTCAGAAACATAATAGTTTGAAGCACACCAGGATACAAAGTCCATGAATTTTAGGTTTTGGTTGGAGAAGAAATGATAAAATTGCGACTGATAGACACTCTAAAGGTCGGTTCCCTGGTCTTTAAAGGCCTGTAAATTAGTTTTTAGTTCATAAATTGGACCGAAATACAATATGGTGCCAAATACATCCCCATCCTTTTCTTCAAGACCCTCATCGAGGTTTTCAAATTCCTGGACAAGTGATTATACTTCCCCTTCTCCCTCCATTTTTAAATATAAATTAGCGGGTTAATACGTCACCTACCAGGATGATGGCGACTGGAAAGGTATTCATCCAACTCGGCTTCCACGACACATAGAAACGTTCTTCTCCAATGCAAAAAATATAAATAATCACGAACACATTCCTTTTTTCTTTATAATATTCTTCTTTAGCGGTTTCAAGATCAGGAAGACCAGTTTTCTCCTACATCCTTTCACCTAGCGGAATGATTTTTCGGCCACCACATGGAAAGCAAAAAAAATTACACTGGGTTGGGATCCATCCTTCTCCTGTGCATGTTGCGAACATGGAATCAACCTTCATTATAGATCTAATCCTCCATCTATTGTGAGCCATAGATTATTTCCTGCCTTTAATCCCTTACCTTTCACGTTTCATTGATCACTTTCCCTTCCTTCTAACATGCAAATTTTCCCAACAGATTCCATATTCACCATCAATATTATTTATAGTTTATCTCCACCATCAATCAAATATAATCATTAACCCTCCTTGCTGATTAGTTTTCCAACCTTAAACTTATTTATCTCTTGAGCAAGTTCTCTCAACGAATCTGACCTCCACCGTCGATCTATTCGCTACTTCAATCTTAACCGTTGAACTTTTTATGATATACCATAAGTGCTTTTTCCTTATTCTTTAGTTACTTTAAGTATTTAACCTATGATGTTATGGAAAACTAAAAACCATGGTCTTTACTTTAGCACCCATTTCATCGCCCCTCGGTCATATTACCAAAATTTTCATATACAATCTCCTCATTTCATCTTAAGCCTTTTCTTCTCACCTGTAAACCAAAATAGTGCTAACAAAAACTAATAACTTGGTGAGTAAAAAGTGGGAGAGGCGATTTGGAAAAGCAAATACTTAGGGGAGAAGAGTTCAAATGTGGTAGGGGAGAGGGAATCCAAGTAGAGAAACTGTAAGAGGATCCAATTCCTCCAAAATATGTGAGTACCAAGCCCTAAATCATTTTGAATTGAAAATTTTAAAAATTATTTTGCAAATCACTGAGGTTTCATTTCTAATTCAATTTTCCATGGGGTTTCACCTCCCGTCACATGTTTGAAGATTAAAAATTCTCAAGCATCACTTTAGTTTTTAGGATATCTTCAACCATGGTATTTTCTTAATATGATTAATTGTTCCTTAAAAAAAGTCTCAAAACCCTACAAAGTTATTTTTGTAACAAGCTAACACTTCTTAGATCCATACATAAAACCATTTTAGTTTTTCCTTCTCCCAATTTTGTTCAATGCACCCAAACACATTTTAATAAATTGTAGCACTCCCCAACAATAATTTGTCCACAAGGCTCCCACATCATGCTCAAAATGAAATGGACACCTTAATTCATGAAATTTTTGGGAAATTCAAGATAGCAAGTACACTTTATTTTGCACTAGATCGTTGAGCCAATTGTTGACCTCCTGACAACATTCTATCGATCCCTTTAGGGAGTTCAAGATCAACCAAAAACTAGTGGATATTAATATCCATCCATTTTGTCTGGAAGGAAAACAACAAATTAAATATGTAATGTACATCATTGGTTTTCAGAAATTGAAAGCACTTTAATTCTTAGCCAATGTGATTTTTATCGGAGCCCTGTCACTACCCATTAGAGGAATTTTGGGGTCTAAAATGGGCCTCCTAAGGAAAATAATAAAATAATAGTTAAAATAATAAAATAATATTGATTAATTTTGGAGGAAGAAAGAAAAAGACTACTTTTTGTGTTTGTATTTTCGACATATCTCCCTGTGTTTTTACTCAAATTTCGATCGGGAGAGCTCGTTGGATGCAGAATTTGATTCCAAATCCAACGAGTACCCACACTGCATACTTTTGATGGACCCTGCTACCCCAAAAATAAGAAATACCTAAAAAAATGTGATGATGATGTCATCATCACATTTTTTCAGGTATTTCTTGTTTTTGGCATAGCGGGGTCCATCAAAAGTATGCAATGTGGGTACTCATTGGATGTGGAATCAAATTCCGCATCCAATGATCTCTCCTGATCGAAATTTGAGTAAAAACACAATGAGATATGTCGAAAATACGAACAAAAAAATAGTTTTTTTTAATGACAAATATGTCAATTCAACCATTATGGTTGACTTATTTAATTGAAATTCTATTGGTTCTTGAATTCCAACTCACAAAAACTTATTTTGGCACGTTTTCTTATAATGCCCATTTTAGACCCCAAATTTCCTCTAATGCAATGTGGAAAGAAGTGCAAGTAAGGTTAATAATTTAACATAGACCATATATCCTTGATGGGGAAAAATAGTATTAACTAACTTATGGAATAAGATATGGAACTTGGACTATTAGTTGAAGAAACATATTGTGATGGAAACAAAAGCTCACATGGCATAATATTTGTAAACTTGGTTTTTGGACCATCTCATTGCTCCAAGTTTTTAGGTGAATCTAAAATGATTGACCATGTTTTCAATACTTCCAAACCCAAAAAAGTAAATCTTTTTTCTTAGTGTAATCCAAACCCAAAACATTGATACTTTTATCCCATTGTGCAGGTCATGTATTTTTATATTTTTTTTGCAGGGTAGGGAGGAGTACACCATCCTTGAGGCAAAAAATTATACCTCACTATAATTGTAGAAATATAATATGAACAATATATTTTTTTAGTATTTTTTTTGTGAATATATTAGTTTCAGTTTGATAATGTTTTCTAAATTATTGTTGCAGGGTTCTCATAAGGGAAAGTTTCTTGTTGTTGATTAGAAGACACCATCCTTGAGGCAATAAGTATACCTGGTCATTGTAATTGTACAAATTAAATATGGGAAACATGTTGTCTATTATGTTTATTTCGTTTGTATATTGGTTTCTTTTCGATAATGTCTTTTATATTTTTGTTGTAGGGCATTGATCAAGCAAAGTCCCTGGAAATACATTAGAGGACACTAGCCTCGAGGAAACTGATATACCTCAGCATAATTCTACACATATAATATGAGCAGTATGTTTCTTTATTAGGTTTTTTGTCAGTCTATTGGTTTCAGTTTAAGAGTTAGTTATATAGGATAATAGGAACATGATGATCGAATGAAACTTTATAAATGACTTAGCATGCAAGAAACATGAAAGAAATAAAGATAAATGTGCAAGAAATAAAAGTTTGGAAACAAACATGAAAAATATCCCAAAACAAAACATAATAAAAAGGGCTCTAAATTTGTTTTCTATATTTTTGTCATAGGGTAGTGATGGGGACAATTCCTCAACATTTGATCAGAGGAAA
Organism: Pseudotsuga menziesii; assembly: GCA_001517045.1. NCBI lineage: Eukaryota > Viridiplantae > Streptophyta > Pinopsida > Pinales > Pinaceae > Pseudotsuga > Pseudotsuga menziesii. The sequence continues at coordinate 13,461 of LPNX010342871.1, forward strand.
CCATACTCAAGGTTTCAGGTATACCTCATTGTAATTGTACAAATATAATTTGAGGAATATGTTTTTTTATTAGTATTTTTTTCATGAGTATGTTGGTTTCATTTTGATAATGTTTTCTATTCTTTTGTTGCAAGGTGGTGATTGGAGCAAGTCCCAAGCTGTCAATCAAACAACACCATCCTTGAGGCATTAGGTATACCTCATCATAATGGAACAAATTAAATATGAGCAAAATGGTTTTTATTAATTAGGTTTTTTCCTCATTCTATTGGTTTCATTTCGATAGTGTTTTATATTTTTTGTGGCAGGATACTGATTCAGGGATTCATATAGAAATAGATAAATCCATAGATATTAATGTGGATGAGATCATGTGTGATGCTGACATTGCATCTTCGTTGGACCCCATTAACAGGGATGATTTTAAGGAACCATACTTATTTAAAAGTGTATAAATGTTGGCGAATATTACCAATTCTTAAAACGCCAACTATAAAATGATTGGCGATATTTTTCAAAAAATATTTTAATTTCAAAGGATTTAATATCGTTTATATAATAATTTGGCGATTTTTAGGGTGAAAAAATTTTACCCCATCAAAATTGGGCGAAACAGGGCTTCAAAAAATGCAAAATGGTGAATCTTTTTTGGGAGAAAAACATGGAAAAATAGCCTACTGGGCTAAAATTCTCCCCTAAAACTATCCCTTCCCATTAAAATAATAGAGAAGAGATTTTATAAAATAAATGAGGAAATCCTTTGTCTTCTATTCATTCATGCACAAACAAATGAGATTAGAGAAAAGGTTGATCTTTTGGTCAAGAGATCTTAGGGATTGAATGCAAGTTGTGGGATCTTTAATTATAAGATAAATCCATTTAGTATTTTTTATTTTGTACTTGTATATGATCATGAACTAAAATATGATTTGTTTTTACATGAGTTTTTTCCTCCACATACTAGTGGTTAGGGGGGTATTGGTAATAGTAATGCTTGTGGATATTCATCACATGAGCATATGAACCCACTTGCATCTCATGTGCCAATATTATAGATTGAGCAATTGGAACCACATTCAATGAAAACCCCCTAGGCCATATGTTATTACACCCTCTAGTGGTCAATGGATGCCAGATCATGTAGAACATGGGGTTGATGCAAAGCCTACTATCGATATTGCTCAAGCAACATTTTCTGTATCTTCTAGTTTCACAAACAGAAGAACACTATAGACCACATTTTTGGTGGTAAAATATCTCGTTCCCATAAATACAGAGAATATCCTAGGTATTTAAAATTTGTCTTAATCTTTGTATATAATCTTATTGAAATTTACTTATAGAACATTATTTTTACACTGATCATTTTGTAGGAAATGATTTTTTTTGTAAACATCTAAAATATTTGTCTTTGGATATCTTTGGTCTTACCATCCACTCAAGGTGGGTTAAACAAAGTAAAATTTTAAACTATGATATCACTAATTTCTTAGTTGTGTTGTTCAATAGTGAGACCTTCAACTGAGTAGAGGTCCTCAAGAAAGCTGGGAAACATATAAACATTATGAGGTAAAAATATAGGGTTCATCTAGAAAGGAACCCTAGGTATGTGAAACCTCCAACGATTCCGATAAGGGAGTGGAATTCCTTGGTCGATGATGGAAAGGAGAGGGCTTTGAGAAAATAAGGAAATCTACCATCGGGCACAGGAAGGTGTGAAATAATTTTAAGCAAGGAAGCAAGGATCCACATAATGTCGAGGATGGATAAAAGCCATATGAAGGTTAACCTTCACATTCTAGTAATGAATGTATTCATGTTCTACATAAAGCATATTATGGATTATAGTTTAAAATATTGCATTGCAAATGGTGTCTTAATTCTAATTTTTCATGTTTCTACTCCAAAGCATGTAGAGGGTCATCCCTATACAATATGATGCTATATAGGAAGATGAAGTACATGATGTGGCCCCATCAGTTAAAGAGAGACTCTCTAATATTTTTTTATTAATGAAATACTTGCAATAATAATAACAAAATATATCAATTTAATATTTCTTTATTTTTTATTTCTATTTTTGTCCAAAGAAAAAAACCAAAAAAGGAAGTGATTGCAAAAACATTACGAAAACAACTTATTTTTCAAAATTTAATGTCATGTAATATTTTTTGTGTAATGAGTGAATGAGTGAATTAATGAATGTTATATGTTAATAAATTAATGCTATGTGTTTCTTTATGATGAAAAACACATATTTGCACGTCAATTTATTTATTTTAAAGTACATGCATTGGTTATGGGGAATTGAGAGTGATGTGAGGGTTGGTGAGAGGCCATAAGAGATTCCACCTTCAAATGGTTGGCCATGATTAGAAGAGAATATTAAACTATTCTAGAAACAAAGAGAAGTTCAATAAGGTATTTTACTTTATTATTATGTATTATAGAGTCTTGGAAATATTGAAATGCATGTATATTTCTTAAATTCTTTGTCATGAATGAAACATTTAACGGTATTTTTTTCATTTCTATAGGACTTCGTGTCAGGAATTGCAACTAATCAGCAGACTATGTGGAGAGGTTGAATCAATTGTACTCAAACATACACAAGTATACTCATGAATTTGTATTTATTAATGTTTTTTTAGTTATTTACCTTTCATGTGAATTCTACTGGTTTACTTCATTTATTCTATATAGTTTATTTCATTCATTCAATGGATGGTATTTTAGAAGCCATGCAATGTTCCATTTTCATAAGCTTGTATACAATTTGACATCTAGATTACAAAATGCTAATAGGTCTTGGTGCTTCTCACAAGTATGGATTAACACTAATCATTCATTACTTATTTCCATTTACGTAAACTATCGATCACTTGTACCAATTCGAGAAGCATATTGATCACTTGTTATTTTATTATATTGATCATTGAATTAGAATCATACATTACTTTTCATTGAAATGGATTTTAGTCCAATTCTTAATAACTTTACATTGAAAATACTACGAGACAAGCTCATCAACATGATCGTTCTAGAAAAACCACACACTGGCAATATTTTTTTAATAATGTAGGCTTTCGTTGTACATTTGACGAACACTTTCAATGGCCCCTCATCTTATATCCAAATATACCTTTGATGGTAAACCTCATCGGATGAATAGCAATGTCGACATATATTCTACAAAACATTGACAAAAATATGGGGTTAAATCCGATAATGAATCATAGGATACTCGATAGAAACAGGTCTGTCATATAGGCTGACGAAATCGCATTGACGATTAGATAATTTTGAGTTCATCGAAAATCCAACACAATTGTGTCAAATATCTGATGAACGGTCATCGAATTTAGGGCTAAAATGTTGTAGTGGGGGGGAGAGGGGGTGGGAGAGAGGGGGGGGTACTAGTTTGGGGAGGAGTAGGGTGATTAGAGAGAAAGGGGGGTATAGGTGAGGAGTGTGGGTGTTGAGGTTAGAGAGAGCGAGAGAGAAAGAGACATTGGGGGATAGTAATGGGTTATAGGTTAGAGAGAGAGGGTAGTGGTTGAGTGGTTAAAGGTAGAGATATAGGGGTTGTTAGGATATTGGAGGTTAGTGGAGAAGAGGAGAAAGAGAGTGATAGAAGGTGTTAGGAAGGGTTAGAGAGAGGAATAAATGGGTGAGAGAGAGAGAGAGAGAGAGAGAGAGAGAGAGAGAGAGAGAGTAGAGAGGAGGGGTATTAGGGGCCTAGGAAGAGAAATAGGGGTAGGTGGATGGTGTTGGTGGTTAAGGGTAACATAATGTTAGGTATTTTGAGAGGGGGTTTAGGGGGTTGATGGGGTGTCAAGGAGTTGGAGAGGGGGTGTGAGGGGGTTCGGGGTGTGTTAGGAAGTTAGAAAGGGGGAGTGGGTGATTAGGTGTAGGGAGTGTTAGGGATTTGGAGAGGGTGTGTTAGGGTTTTAGGGAGGTGGTGTTAGGGAGTTGGAGGTTGTGGGTTGTGGGTGGTTAAGGGTATGGGGGTGTTAGGGAGTTTGATAGGAGGTTTTATAGGGTTAGGTGGGTGCTAGGGAGTTTGAGAGGGGGTGTTAGGGAGTTGGAGAGGGGGTGTTAAGAGATTGGAGGTGTGTTAGGTAGTTGGAGAGGGGGTGTGGGTGATTAGGGGTAGGGGGTGTTAGGGAGTTGGAGAGGGGGTGTGGGTGATTAGGGGTAGAATTTTTTAGGGATTTGTATAGGGGGTTTGGGTGATTAAGCATAGGGAGTGTTAGGGACTTGGAGAAGGGGTGTTAGGGGGTTAGGGAGGTGGTGTTAGGGAGTTGGATAAGGGGTGTTAGGGGGTTGGGGATGGGTGTTAGGGGTTGTTAGGGGCATGATTTGGGAAACAAAACATGCTTTAGAAAACAAGTACATGTTTTTTTCTCTTATCCTTCATGGCATCCCAGTTGGATTTCTATTTCGTATGTTTAATAAACACACACGTTTCTTGAATTTTTCAATAAGATTTAAAAAAAAAAACATGCATTACATATAAAAGGCCCCCATCTTTGTGTGAGGACCCTTATAGTAGTGCCCGGTCAATGAAGATAAAATTGTCGTTTTGGATTTATTTGTCTCCCTCAATTATCATCCTTTGAAGCAGACAAGTCAAAGGCTTGGGCCCAAGCTCACGACTGGTTTTGCTTCTTGTCCTTTACGTCTTCTAGTTATATTTGTGTATTTTATTTTAGTTTCGTTTTGTAATAAATCCATTTAACTTCTTGTTATTTTTCATATTTTCACTCTTGAATATGTGTGTATATTTGAATCAACAAGTTATTATTATTTTCATTATATTTGTGTATTTTATTTTAGTTTCGTTTTGTAATAAATCCATTTAACTTCTTGTTATTTTTCATATTTTCACTCTTGAATATGTGTGTATATTTGAATCAACAAGTTATTAGTATTTGCATTCATGCATATCCAATTATTCGCATGTATGCATTTATATTTTAGTGATTTTAAACATTGTATACATTTAGAATTGGAATTTTGCATAATGCAATTGTATATCCCTGCTTTTTGTATTTGTATTTAAATAATTAGATGAAAGATTTCATTTGTAACTTCATATTGTGTTTAAGCTATTTCATTTAGTATTTTATTTCGAAATCATTGTCTTAAGAACCGTATGAGGATAATGTTGTAAATTTTGTGTTTGGTTTATCCATAAATCTTTATATACTCTGCTTTTGTGATTAAAAAGGAAATTTGATTCATGTTCTTGAAAAATCAAGACAAGATAGATTAAACGTTAATTTGTTAATAAATTAGAATTGAATAAGTAATTGAAATAGATAGCTTAATAAATAAATTGTTCACGAATTAGTTTGAATCATTATATGATTAATTGTTTACTGGTTTCATTTTTTTGTAGATTTAAAAAAGCATCAGAAGAGCTTTTAAACTTAAGAATTTTCCTTAGATCATAAAATCTTTTAAAATTCTACCTCTTACAAATTGGTTTTTGAATATATTCCATAGAAAGTTTGGTTGGTTAACCTAAGTAGGCTTGGCTTGATTAATTTTCATAGATCATGAATATTAAGGTACATAGGTTTTGACTTTAGTTATGTTACTTAAGTTCTTATTTTGTTTAGCTTTTATCTTTAAATTAATTTATTAATTATAAATTTAGAAATTTATTATAAATTAGTTTGAATGGTGTGATGTTAACATAGTATTTGATTTTACAATAAACAAATATGGATTTCACAGCTTTCACATTTAGGAGTATTTTGTTTTTTGAAAACATAACTCAAGAGATAAAGCTAGTTTGTTTATTGTTTGATATAAATCTTTATGGAACAACAGATCATAAATATTACTAAAGGTGTGTTTTGTATTATTTAGATCTAAATTTTGTGCTTTCAAAAGATTTTTTGGTAGCATACTTTGTTTTTTTTACTATTTTTCATACTTGTTTTTTTATTGAATTTTTAGGTAAATAACTATTGTCCTTTCTATTAAATTTAATTTATTATTTAGTTTTTAATACATAGGATAAAATTTTGCATATATTGTTCTTACACCTCTAAGTTTAAGTTTATGAGCCTTGGTTGACAATTTAAATGTGAAATTTTTAATAAACATAGTTAAGCATGCCAATGTATAGAGTTATATATAACTTTGAATTCTTCACCTTGCCTCAGAGCAATGTTACTCCATTCATTATATTGTGTATCACATACTTTATCTTATTTTCTTTTATTGTAAAATTTCTTCCATCTACTTGATAAGAGTCGTCAATGAACTTTGAAAGGAGGTTGGGATAGTTCTAGAAAACTTCTAAAGCTATAATATAATAATAATAATTATGTTATAATTACTAACACAAGATCTTTCTTATTTGTGATCTTTTGTTGTACCAAAGGGGTCAAATATGTGGAGCACACCTATCAATGGAGCATCCTTTGAGTTGTGTGTCTTGAATTGAATATGTTTATGAATCACTAAATTTTAAATATTTTATCTTATTCCAAATAGGTTATTAAGGAAGTTTTTATAATTTTATTGACCCAAATCATTGAATTTTGTTTTAGGTGCAAAGTAACTTATTGGAATGATATAAATTACAAGATATGGTATGCCTTGGACAAGGAAATATTAAAGTAACCCTATTCTAAGTCCCATCCCAAAATATATTGTTTAGGAATAGAAAAATATGTGAGAGTTGATAAACCAAATTTAATCAAATCAACACCAACATTAATATGTACGAAATAATATTTCCTCGCATCTAGAGAATGAACAAAATCATATTGGTGAAAGTGAAAGATATAGCTTACCTCTATGCAAGATAAAATGTTCTTCCTTCTTCAAAAATAAAATCCACTGGAGTTTAATCACTAAATTATTCAAAGAACCAACTCATTCAACAAGTCATACATCCAATTGACTAACTAAAAAACCTTTGGTTCATATTTAAATGTCATATTTATGTTTCCTTAAAAAATTTGATTTCAAAACTCTACTTGAGTCCTTTCCTTCATAAGATTATGAAAATACTAAACCTAGATCAAACAATCATTGTATAAATAAATAGAAATGTAAATAACGAAGTTTATAGGAATCAATATTTAGTATTACCAGATTTCATGTAGGTTATGGGAACTGAACTCTAGTTGCTAGAATACCAAGATATTACTGGAATAACTATGAGTAAGTGATTTCAACCCTATATTCCAACTATTTAACTTGTTTACTAAGGATTGCAAGTATAATTCCTTTCTCCATCCAAAAATGAAATGGTCCAAGTCCAATATGTTAAATCATTAAGAAGATAGAGAGCAAACAAGAATGAAAATATAATTGACGGAAAAGGTTCACAAATTTGCTCCATTAATTAATAGTACATAATGGTACATATATAATACATAATGTATAACTGACCTCTAACGGTATGACCGTTAGGGTAAATAATAAAATTAGATTAGAGCTTTCAATATCCCCCCTTAATCTTAAGTTCGGTATTTCCTGAAAAACTGTCCACTTGACAATCAAATGTGTCAAGCAATTCAGAGAGTAAAACTCAAAAAGCTCAGCTACTAATGGCTGAAAATATCTCTGACACAAAATATAGCAGAAGTAGTAAGACTTCTACTAAGTTTCATGGTTTCAAGTTGACCAAAAACTAATGGTTTTAAGTTGAACATTAAACTATCCAAGATATCAAGCGGTGGTTTTGGGATGACCACTAACCAAGAGGTGGTTTTAGGATTACCATTAACCATATCAACTAGAAGCTTAAATGACTTTTGTTGATCACAATAATTGTATCAAGATCCATGAAAAGTAGACTCTCATGTGTTCTACTTAATTGATGGTTCTGGAAACTTTTAAATTTCACACTATCTTCAAAATTCAGAAACAAGGTTGCATACTTGTTTCCCAATTGTTTTGTTCATTGTTCACAAGCTCACAATATCACTTTAAAACTTGGAACCTGAAATCATTTATTCCCCCCTATCAGGGACAAGGTGAGAAGATGCAAGTTCATTCAAATTTTCTCTTATTTTCGACTTTCTTTTATCCCCTGTCAGAAACAATCTATCATATGCATTAACTTCATGTCTGAACATAATCAAGTTCAGAATGTTAAAAAAAAAATTTCCTTTATGGGTGTTGGGTTCAACCAAAAATGTACCCAATTACAATCATTTTTTAATTCAACAATATTTAATACTCACTAAAGAAACAATAGTAAGTACCAAAAACTTGCAAAAACACATAATGCGAAGATAAAAATCTGAACAGGCACAAGTTCAGAAAATAGGTGTTGAATTGTTTTTTTTTAATTCTAAATGTTGAAAAATTTGTTTTAATTTCTCTGCATATTAAAATTCCAGTGGCTTCAATCAGTCAAACTGGCTGCAATATCTTTAATCTTTATGTTCAATGAAATTGCAAATGTCACTCCTTGTTGCAAATTTACAACATCAAACTTGGCCTTCTTTAGACAACCATTCTTTATGCGATTTTACAGAAAGAATCATAGGAGCACTCTCTTGATCACATGAGATACTCTACCACTTTTATATTTTCCCAGTTCATTCCATCAATGGACTTTGACTCCTTCAATAAACTACAATGGACTTATTCATGTGAAATAAGTGCGGCTATATTTGGCTATATTATATTCTCCCAATGGAATTATTCATGTGAAGTAAGTGCGACTAACGTAGATGAGTATTACATATAAATGATATCAAAACCGTTATCTACAGTTAGATAATGAGATTACTAACTAATAACTGAAATATTATTTACAATGTAATCCCAAAGGATTACTCAACATTCCCCCCTTAATCCGAAGGGACATCTAACATGCCAAGTTGCATTCTAAATTTTTCAAACTTTTCACGGCCCAATGCTTTAGTAAAGATATCTGCAATTTGCTTAGAAGTAGGACAATGTGTCAGATGAATGGTTTTGACCTCAACATGATGTCAAATCAAGTGATATTTGGTGTTTATATGTTTGGTTCGATCATGAAATTTTGGATTCTTGGCCAATTGAATTGCAGAAGTGTTGTCAACAAAGAGAGGCGTTGAAGTCACTTGTTTCTCCTGTAAGTCTTCAAGTATTTTACGAAGCCAAATGATTTCTTTTGTGGCTTGAGCTGCTGCAACATATTTGGCTTCAGTTGTAGAATCAGCAGGAACAAATTTATTTGGTGATCTCCATGTGATAGCTACTGATCCAAGGTTCATCAAATAACCTGAAGTAGAGACGTCATGCTATTTATCTCCATCAAAATTAGAATCTGAATAACCAGTGAGATGAAAGTCTGAAACTTTAGAATATTTGATGCCATAATATTGAGTTCCTTTTAAATATTTGAGCACTTGCTTTGATGCATTCCAATGACCTTCACAGGGATGATGCATAAACCTGGAAAGTATTCCTACAACAAAAGTTATGTCAGGACAAGTAGTAGTAAGATAAATTAAACTTCCAACAAGTTTCCTATACTTTGTTGGATCTTCAAATGTGTTACCTTCATTTGAAGTAAGCTTTAGATTCCGCTCCATTGGTGTTGAAACAGGATTACAATCCTGCATACCAAATTTGTTTAATAACTCTCCAACATATTTTTTTTGAGAAATGAAAATGTGCTTTGGTTTTTGATCTACTTCAATTCCTAAATAATAATGTAATAATCCCAAATTTGTCATATCAAAAACCTTTTTCAACTCTCTTTTGATAGATACTATATAATCGTCATTATTTCATGTGATAAGCAAATCGTCCACATAGACAACTAGATATACAACCGATATTCCAACTTTCTTGACAAATAAAGTTGCATCATCTAGATTGAAGTGTTTATAATTCAATTTGAGAAGATTCTCAATTAACTTTTCATACCAAGCTCAGGGTGCTTGATTTAAACCATATAAATATTTGACTAATTTGCATACCTTATGTTCTTGACCTTTGATAGCAAAGCCTTCAGGCTGATACATATACACATCTTATTTTAAGTCTCCATTCAAAAATGTGGTTTTAACATCCATGCGATGTATCTTCCATCCTTTTTGTGCTGCTAATGAAAATAAAGTTCGAATGGTGCCCCATTTAGCTATAGGAGTAAATGTTTATGTGTAATCAACACCTTCTTTCTGTGCATACCCTTTTACTACAAGTCTCGCTTTGTGTTTGTCAAGTGAACAATCTGCTTTATATTTATTTTTATATATCCACTTGCATCCATTCAGTTTGGTTCCAATTGGAGGGTTCACCAACCTCCAAGTTCCATTTTTTAGGAGAGCATCATACTCTCTTTGCATTGCACTTTTCCATACATCACTATTTACTGCTTCTTGAAAAGATGCAGGTTCATCAAACACATGAAAGTTTAATTCACAATCTAATGTTACAAAATCATCATACCTTTTAGGAAATGTCTTAGTCTGTATTGATCTACGAACTTCTTATTGTGGTGTTTTCTCTGTTTCTTCTTTAAGAGCAGGTTCTGCATTATCCATTATACTTAGTTTATACATTCCATTAACAATATCATCAACTGTCTCATATTTTGTTTCATCAACTTGTGCATTAGAAGGAAATTCCAAAACTTGACTTAGAACAGGAATCCCCCCTTCAATATTTGGAAGTTCATTATCCATTTCATGATAGATTTTTTTTAGAATGAAGTCTATCAAGCTAAGCAATTTGTTTATCAATAGTGAGTGCATCTTTCTCAAACTTAAAAAATATAACATCTCTAGAAACAATAAACTTCCTGTTATCTTCATCATACAACCTATAAGCTTTAGAAGTATTAGAATATCCCAAAAAATACACTTATGACTTCTTGCTCCTGATTTATGTCTTTGTTGCTCAGGAATCAAAGCATAACATGTGGAACCAAAAATTCTAAAATGCTTGATAGCTGGAAGATGATCATGCCACATTTCATAAGGTGTTTTGTTTTGTGGTGCAGCAGAAGGACATCTATTCTTAATGTAGACAACACAAAAAACTGCTTCTCCCCAAAACATTAACTTGACATTTTTAAAAAATATCATTGATCTTACCGTATTCAAGAGTGTCCTATTCATACGTTTTACCACACCATTTTGTTGTGGATTATAAGGAACAGTTGTTTGATGTTTAATAACATTCTCCTGCAAATATTTTTCAAAATCTTGAGATGTATATTCACCACCGTTATCAGTTAGAAGGGTTCAAATATTGAGTTAAGCTTCATTTTTAATCCATAAGTGAAAATTTCTGAATGTATCAAAAGCTTGAGATTTTTCTTTTAATAAATAAACCCAACACATCCTCGTAAAGTCATCAATGAAAGTCACGATATATTTGTTACCATTTGCTGATAGAACATGCATGGGCCGACATAAATCTGAGTGAACAAGACCAAGCTTTCTTGAAGCTCGAAACATAGAATCATTAAAAGGTTGTTTACTGTGCTTGCCTAAGATACATCCATCACATGGTGAAAGTTGTCTTAGAATAGTAGGAAGCCCTTAAACTCCTTTCGGTTTCATAATCCTGAGACTGCCATAATTAATATGACCAAATCTAGCATGCCACAATAAGTTGGAAGATAAATTACTATTATGTTGAACCAAATTTGCAAAATTCTGTGAATTGGATGATGTACCATTCAACTTTTAAAGTTTGTTATCTTCCACTCCATTCATTACAATCACATTATCATAAGCTCTTCTAATTTCAATGATACCGTCAAACATATGTATCAAGTGATTTTGTTGTCTGATTTGCACAAGAGATACTAGATTTCTCTTCAATTGTGGAACATACAGAACATCAGAAAGTATATAATCAGCAAGTCCTAATAATTTCAATCTAACAGAACCAATTCCTGAAGGTTTTAACTGAGACTTATCGTCCAAATGTACTACCCCATCAATTTGATCACTAAGCGTTTCAAAGAAGTCTTTTCTAAATGTCATATGACATGTGTCTCCAGTATCCAATAACCAAATATCATTCCATGAAAACGAAGTACTGAAAGCTTCTTCAATTCCTAGATTACAATGTGCAACAACATAATGTCCAGATTTAGGAGGGTTACCTTTATCATTTCCTTTATCTTGTACTTGCTCTTTCTTGTTAACAATTTTATCCCAAGAATTTCTACAATAACTAGCAGTATGACCAGTTTTTCCACATCTATAACATTGTTTCTCTAATTTATTAAATCTCCCCCCCCCCCCTTCCTCTGTACTATCCTCTTTATCCTCTACCTCGACCTCTGCTTCTATTTTCATCATTTGCAAATTCTTCTTTTGATTTGTGTCATTTCTGTGCAAGACACGTGCAAGACACAAAGTTTCTTCATTTGGTTTAGACTCCTTCCCAAATGATTTCTCTCTTTCTGAAATTTTCTCAACAAGTGTTTTAAATGTCATAGGTTTCATTTGGCCACTAGATTGAAGTGATTCTAAATAATGAGTATAGGTAGGATATAGAGATTTAATAAATGCAGTAAGTTAAATGTCAACTTTTACACCAATTGTATCAATATCATGGAAAATGGCTCTAATTTCAGAAGCAAGTTTCATTGGATCATTATCTTTTAACTCTAAGTTAAAAATAACTTCATTAACAATTGTATGATTTCAAGTCCAAAATGTGAATCATACAAATCTTTTAGTTTCTTTAATGTTTCCCAAGTACTTTTGCTAGAAAATAAATGTCTACTTACTTCTTCACTTACAGAGGCAATAATCAAGGCATAAGCCTTCTTGTCTCACGAGGACTTCACTTAGTGAACATCTCACATATCATGTGCGATCGTGGGATTTTAAAGAATACCCTTAATTTTCAGAGATATTGACCCAAAATCTTTTTGTTGAAACCCCCTCCCAATACTTAAAACCTCCCCCCCACCCCTTTTTATACCTCAATCCTTATAAACCACTCTACCCAGCCCCACCTTAAACCCCTCATCCTCCCAATACCTGCAATATATTGGTTCAATTTTTAATAATTTTAAAACCCACAATATGAACTAACGTGATAGGATATTGGTCAACAAGTGAAGCCCTCATGTGTTGTCCTTGCTTTTCCATAATGCTAACTCTTTGGCATTAGTAGGTGGTACTGGTGCACTTTTATCCACTTCATCTATTGCTTCTCCATCTTTCTTAGCTTCTAAATTTTCATTTTCACAAATTCCATCCCACATATCATTAAAAATAAGGGTATTTTTAACTTTACAAAACCATTCCTGATAATTTTATTTTCCAGATAAAATAACTCCTACAGTTGAAATTAAAGAATTCATTGAAATTTACTATGTAGTGAATTTTTGTGTACAAAATATAGTCTGATATATTATTTCCCTTTTAGCCAATGTTCTTTAAATCCTTTTATCTTCTAAAATGATTTCCCGAAAGGTTTAATATTTCAATTTAAAAAACCTTGCACTCAAATATAAATGGCTATTTAAAAACTTTTTATTTTCTGAAAAAAAAAACTCCCCAAAGATTTGATAATTAATTTAAAGAAACCATTGCACGAAAATATAAATGGAGGCTCTCTTCTTTTTTTTCTTTTTTTCTTTTTAAAAAAGAAAAATAATTATTCAAAACAATTACCGGAACAATTTACGTGCAGTTTCCTCTTAATGTCCAATCTTTGTCTTTCTTCCACAATCTTCACTAAGCAGCTCTCATTTCTTCCTTTCTTGGTGATAGTTCCTTTGTTGGCTCCTCCTTCACGGGTTCCTTCTTTCTCACCAAGTCTTTCTCACCAATGCTTTGCTGCCTTTGCTCTGATACCACTATTAAATCATTAAGAAAATAGAGAGCAAACAAGAATGAAAATATAATTGATGAAAAAGGCTCACAAATTTGCTTCATTAATTAATAGTACACAATGGTACATATATAGTACATAATATATAACTAACCTCTAACTAACTGTATGACCGTTAGGGTAAATAACAAACTTAGATTAGAGCTTTCAACACAATAGACCTCCATTCAAATTGAATTCTAATTAACTGTAATAGAAAACAATAACGTCCCTTGCTGAAGCGTGTTTTATGTATCGAATAGAGGAAATCTAACACAATTCAACATTATTTGAAATTCATGCGGGTTCATGCCATCACATATTCCATAATTAATACGACGTGTTTTAACTTGCAATGCACCCACTAGGTTACACTAGATCGTAGACTCAAGAATAGATGCATAGAGAGTAATTATGATCAAACCTGAACTCGCTACTCTATGAAGGTCATACTCTGTTATGCGTTGTATAAAATCATCACTTATTTGGAATGGCAAGAACGTATGCATAGAGCACTAGATTTGGAATGGCAAGAACGTATACATAGAGCACTAGAGCGGTTTTAAGATAATATTTGTGTATATTGTCTTAACTTGAGACTAAAAGAAACTTGCATATTGTTTTAAATATTGTTTTTAAGCTAGTGCTTTTAATTATTGTCTGTATTTATGACAAAAGAATCTTGTGGATTGTCTTAAATATTGTCTTCATGTGAGACAAATAAATTGTATATTGTCTTAAGTTATTGTCTCTATTTGAGACAAAATAAGCTTGTGTATTGTATTAAATATTGTATTTAACTGAGTTTCTTAAATTATTGTGTCTATAGAGAGAATATAGAATAAGTCAATTATAAACCATATTGTCTTTAAAAATGACCAAAAACAATTGTATTGTCTCAAATATTGTTTTTCAACATCACTTGTGTCTCTTTATAAACTTTATAGAATGCAAATATTTATGATAAGGCAGAGTGGAATCGAACCACCAACTTTTTACATCATATATAATATAGTGTCTCTATCATTAAGCTAGCACCCTACAAGTTTTTGGAATATCAAAATTTTTCCTAATCTATAAATCTACTATCCCAGATTGACTGTGTTAAAAGCGAGCAAAGTTAAAATAAGTTTTTGAAATATCGAAAAATTATCCTCATCTATGAAACTACTGTCACAAATGGACTATGCAAATGTGATCAGAGTTAAAGTTTTTTGGACTGTCATCTAACAACAGATATGACTAAAGATTCCGCAAGTCTGCACCAAAAAATGGTGCTTTTTTAAGTATTTTTATGATTAAAATTTATGTAATATAAAAATTTTGAATGTTCTATATTAAAAGGATCAAGCCAATGATCAAACTAAATGAAAACTTTGACATTTTGTTATATTTCTTTATAAAAATGATCAAAATTAAATGCACAACCTTCATATGTATCTGCATATTCCATGAAAATACATATGAATTCTCCACCCTACATATGCACATGTTTGTTGTAGTCAAAGTTTAAGATGTTCTTGGAATGCGTGCCCATAAGAACCGTTGTGAAAATATGTGCAAAAGACCTGCAAGTTATTCCAGCTGTTATAGAGGTTTATAAAAAATTAAAGTTAGATTAATAATTAAAGTTTAAAGCATCCCTCTTATTGTTTTTGTTGTTGTGCCGTGATAAGTTGCGCATGATCATTCCCTGTCCAATGGAGCAACAATGCATAGACATCATGGTGGGGATATTTGCTGCTATTATCTTTGTCTGAATATCTAAGCTATTAGCAACAATAGTTTTGTTAATCAGAAAACTAAGAACGAATTAGCATACAATAGTAATTTTTTATTAATTATCAAACTATGGACTATATAACATAACTATATTCATATCCTCAAAAGAACAAAAAATAATCAAACAAGCTTACATCAAAGTGTTTGATTCTATTGGCCCGGTATTGCCTTTCTGTCCAATTAATTTTTGAAACTCATTGCAGGTTTCACCTTGAAGTACTCATCCGGTAGGCGAGTCGGCTACCGAGGGAAGGGTAGGCTATTGAGTGATATAAATAGTCCTTATATATGCAAATATGAAAATAATGGTACACGTAAAACCTTTTTTTCACTGACACATACATAAAATATTAAGTTAGAGTCTCTTTGTGGTTAGAAATTCAAGTTAAGGATAAGATATTTAAATAACCATTGAAAAAAATGGTGATTTTGCATAAGGGACTCATGGAAGCTTACATATCATCTTGGACTTGGATCAAAACTAATTGTATTTACTTATGTATTTAGTAACACATAATAATAATAATAATTTTGAAGACTATTTGGATTTTAGGTGTATATTGTAAATAGATATATAGTTGGTTGTACATTACTTTAGTTTTATATTTGGTAGAAACAAGACAGAGTTTGCATACTAGTACACTCTACTATTATTTACAATACATGGATTCAACTCTATCTTACTATCTTAATAGGAAGTAGGACTAAGCAGTCAAATCATTGAAGTAACTGAGTTGCAATAAGGTTTAAATTTGGTTCATTTTCTAATAATTTTATTAAGAAATATTTTTCTCGTGGTGAAAGATGTTTTAGAATTGGGGGATTAACTTTTTTGTCTTGATGTGAAATAAAGAAACCACCTCTTGAAAGTTGAAATTGTTGAATATCTCCAATAAGTTCGGGAATAGATCCAATATGTTCAAGGAGGTAGCGAACTCTTAGACATGTTGAGGTACAACTGGTAGTGGGATATAAGTGGAGGAACAATAGAAGTAGTTAAAAAATGGCTTATCATATCCTTTTACTAAGATCAAAGAGTTTTTTATAGAAAGGGATAACCTTGTGTTGGTAATATGTAAACTAATTAGCATTGGGCTAGTAATTAGCCTCAATCAGACCCAAAAATGAACTATGGAAACCTATATCCAAAAAGGATGGTTGCAAGGGGCAACAATATAACCAAGGCTCCATATATTAGTAGGAAAGCTATGTCCTGTCTGGGAAATGAATTTAGGTGCCATCCAATATGGAGTTCCCTTCATTGACTTATCCCCTGTAACCATGACCATCTAAGCAACATTATTGGATGCACCATTTAGTTTTCTAACTTGATGAACCCTTTGTTGTAGATAAGAATGTTTGAACCCTTAATGCAATGATGCATGATGCTATTATTATCTTGATATTCAACCCCCATAAGATTTAATTCTGTATATTCTGATCACTAGCTCTATAAATGAGTAAAATATGTGAACAATAGAAGTGATAAACCCACAAGGAACAAACTCAAGAATAATATTAAAAAATCCATGCTCTTTTCTTGTGCCTAGATAATGCTTTATATTGGGATGCGACAGATTTGGAAGAAGCTTGACCTCTTTGGTGATATTCTGAATTTCAACCCGAGCCTTATATTTTGATGATACCTTCTAAGGTGAGAGAATCAATTTCCTAAAAAAATTGTCAATGGGAACAATATGTTGAATTACTAGAACATTCAGTAGAATTACTAAGCTCACCTCACCTACATGCAATAAACTGATCACGCGCTAAATGTTATAATTCTTAGCTTTTGACAATTCATTACATCTAAATGTAATAGCTATCTTTATTGGGTAAAGTCCCCAAGATGTTTTCTCATTGTTTAGATGAAGACATTAGAAGTGGTATCTCACTTGCCAAGCTTATAATACTAATTTTAACAAACATTTAAGATATCTATGTTGGTGTGTAGAAGATAAAAGTTCCTTAACCAAGAAATGCCTTGTTTCTTGACTTATATTTTGATGAATTGTTGGAAACACTCAATACCTATTTGATGGCGATTATCTCTCCACTAAGAGAGGGAAAATAATTAGGGAATAGATAGGTAAGATCATACACGCCTATTGTGCATGGGGCAACTTCCATGCAAGGAAGAACCATATACACCAGAGTTCTAGATAAATCTGAAGAGTCTCTCTCTACACGATCATCTCCAAATACTTCAAGATTCAGAGATATGATTCCTATAATTACAATCATTCTCTTCCAACAGATATTCTCTTGTTCCCTTTCACTACTAGAAAATGAGAGATAAATGACCAGGCGACCAAAAAGATTGGTCACCGTAGTTTATTCGAGGTATAAATGACGAGACTTGAGTGATCCAACTAAAAATGACCAGAGGAATGACTAATTGGGTCTTGACATAAAATATATGAGCAGATAACAAGTAACTAAACTTAAAATTACGACATAACAATAACATTAAGAATATGAATTGGTCATTTAATTGATCATTGTTAGTTGTATCACTCCAACAATGGAAAATTGCAATTTGGACAATGAATTTGTACAATTTACTAAATTATAACACTGCAGATGGATTCGGAGACCCCCTATGCAGTTGTTTCAAAGACCCCCTAGAAGGGTTGGGGATCTTTGAGTCCACTACAAAGGGGTCCTCTAAATCTATCTACAGTGTTATAATTTAGTAAATTATAGACACCCTCATGTGTCACAACTTAGCATTAATGCATGAAGCATATTTGCATTGGTTACATTAACAACCTTATATGTAGCATTTTTTTTCGTGTTGTAGAAGAAATTTTCTTATAAGCTTTAAAACCTTCCCAATGTATTATAATTAATTTTCAATACATCAGTGGTACATGCATTAATATAAACCCATCCCAAGATGATATATCACAAGTACCACAAACCTAAACTAAAGACAACCACATAACAATTGGTCATTTTTAGTTGTGTCACTCCGATAATGGAAAAATACAATTTTGACAATGAATTTGTACACTTTACTAAATTTTAACTCAGTAGATGAATTTTAAATCCGTTTTCGGTGTTAAAATTTAGTAAATTGTAACATTGTAGATGGATTCCGAGACACGAGATAGTGTCGAAACATGATGCCAAAGGAGAACCTACTGAACTTGTTTACAATATCATTTCATTTTTATTGTCACATCTAGTTTGATGTCCTTATCATGTCCATATCTCATTTCACCATTTTTTATTTTGTATTATCCCTTCAACAGATCTGCCAAGTTGTATCAACATGTGCATCATGATCATAGTGTGGTTGAGATGAGTCTTGGCTATTTGTTTTCTTTCCCTCTCGACATTTTCATGTATTGAAGTTGGTGCTATTATGTTTGGATCATCATATTGTTCATGTTCATATTTTGTTTGAACAAAACCATCATCATTTGACCTTCTCAATAGTTGGTTAAAGTTTTGATAAGTTCATGTATTTTGTGTCATCGTGATGTTAGCTAAAAATTGTCAACTAATTCACAACCTCCACAAATTCTCCATATGCATCCATTCATCATGGTTCTACTCACACTTGATTTAGGAAAGTTATAAAGTTAATCTGAGGTATCTCCCCTACAAAAAAAAATCCAATATCCTCAATTTTGAAAAGAAAAGAAAATGTCCTTCATTTCTGTAAAATTCTTTTAACAGTTGTTGGATGTGTTAGACGGACATCCAAACATCATTGACTATATGAAACCACTGAACATGGAACTCATATATTATATTGTGGATTAAGTGAAACTTTAAATACTACTTAACATGGAACTCATATATCCCCACAACTACCATGTAACATTTGGGATCGAAAGCACAAAACTATTATGATTTTATGGCTCTCGAGGAGACTACAAATATACATACATAGATTCGTCTAGAAAAGAAAACAACCCGAGAGCTAGCTTGGTTTTTGGTTATTTCCATCAAGTTGATCCTTTCAATCGAGATATAGCAAAGCCTTAGCCGCATAACCTTGAAAATAAATTGTTATTATTATTATTATTATATGCTAATGTATAGATCATATTGTTATTACTAATATATATATTAGTTAATATATTAATATACTATATACATATTAATATAATATAGCTAAAATATTAATATGTTATATAGTTATTATATATTTATATATGTAATATATTTATATTGAACTATTAAAATAAAATAAAAAACAGAATATAAATAAAACAGATATAATAAAGAGTGGGAAACTAAATTAAAAGGGAAAAAGACAAAAGAGGAAAAAGTGCAAGAGCTCAGAAAAATAAGTAAATTGGAAAAAATAATGGAAGGGAAAATAGGGCAAACACAATTAGGGCACTTTTCAAAACGAAGATTCAATAGATCTCGTATGTTGGGGTTTAATGCATGACCTAGAAAGGGTTGAATAATTGGGGATGTAAAATGAGGTCTTTGGTTGGCATGTGGTTTGTATTTCAGGATCATATTGAACATATATTGTAAATTGTTATTATGGGATCTCTACAACTCAACCGCAACGTGATCTCTACAACTCAATCCAGTCTAGACTTCTTCAGTCTACCAAGGTTCCTTCACTTAATTAGACTTCTTCAGTCTACCAAGGTTCCTTCACTTAATTCTTTGTTAGGGTTTTATCGATATTTTTTTTTGTTTCATTTTTGTTTTTTAGGGTTTCCCTTTGGATCTGCATTCCCCTCAACCATGAACCCTTCCTTGATATTTCCCCATTACCTCTTGTAGCACGATTATGTATGATGTCCTATTATTCTTGCTTCCTGTACTCTTTATGTTGTCTACTTTCGTCGCTATAGACCTATATTTTGGCTCCCCTCTCACACTTGCGTGAGGGATAAATAAATAGATAGTAGCTTACAATAGTGGTTGCAAGTGCCTTACTTTGAAATTATTCCAACTTGGACACACAGAATACCTTCAAAGTGCCAAAATTGTATTGTGAAGAATAGGTTAGCATTATTGAATGAGAGGCCCGTGAGTTTTGGACCTATTTTTTTTTAACCTAGGCATCGACTCTATTGATACGTTTGAGATAGTAATGTAATGTGCCATGCTATCCATACAAATTTGGGACAACAATGATGATTGAAGTGGTGGAGGATCACACCTTTGTGGTTATTATGCAACTAATATTATGACTTTGTTCTTTGGTTAGAGGAAAAGTGAAATGTTTTGTGGTCGAGTCTCAGATGGATGGTGTGACGCCATGGGGACTTGTAGTCTCTATTGCTCCTCCATGTATGCCTGCCATATTCAATTTTATAATATACAAACTTTATAATAGAATATAATATGATATGATATTTTTTATTATATAAATCTATTAAATATAATATATGATATTAAAAAATAATATAATAATATTAACAAAATTAAAATAACTCAAATACAGAGAATATAGAAATGGGGAAATAAAATTAGGAAAATATAAATATATTGTATAATATTATATTAATATATAATATAATATTATTAACAAAAGTCAAAAAAAGTCAAATAGGAAAGAAAAAGAGGGGACAAAAACATAGGCAAATAGAAATGGGGAGAAAGTAAAAAATGAGGAAAATAAAAACCGACGAAGCAAAAATTTTAGAAATTTTATTGTGTGTCCAAATTGTTGAATAGATCTCCAAATTTTGTTGTAGTGTTTGTAGGGATCCCTTCCCATTTTTGCAGGATATGTTTATAGGGTCCTTTTCCTTCCCATTTTTGTATGTGTGTTGTTTTTCTCAGCATTTTGTTTTAAATGTTATTCTGTTACAAAGATCTGCAATAATTTCCTCCTCTCCAAACCCTAAAAAGGCCCTTGTCAAAACCTCGTCATTTGACTGATCCCCAATTTAGATCCTTTTCATGGTACAATATTTTGTCAAAGAAATTATTTAGTGTTTCCATCAAAGAAAGATTTTGGATGGGATAAGGAGGAAGAGAAAATAATTAGAATTAAAATTTTGATTTATCCCTATAGCGGTAATGAGGTACATTTAGGTTTCAAGTTCACACTTAGTTGTTTTGTATTTTGAATGTTTTGACGGCTAGGAGTAGGAAGAGTGGTAACAAGAATTTTGTGAAGAAAAATAAGTGAATAAGGGATTTACTACTTGTCTCATGGCCATGACTATGGAGTCCTCAGTTGTGGATTACCCCACCACTGAAAAAAAGAACAATAGCATTGATAATAAAAATCATAGGAAGAATGAATTCCATGCATATAGAAGAAAGGGTTTGTTTGGAGTTTTCCTTAAACTGTACTTATGCATGCATTACTAAATGGTTGGGTTATATAAATTCCTACATCATTGTTTCTGGGTGGAATATCCCATAGTTACATTGCCTCGAATTTCTCGATCAGTCTTAGGTACCTTTCCTTGAGTGGCCAAAGCACTAGGTTGATATACCTCATATCAGAAATATGTCCAGTACTCTCTTCTATAAATGAATTTAAGCTCACTATATTATGAACAATGAACCTTTCTATAGGAAACCGACCCTACTTTGAGAAAGCTCTCTATGATCCTTGACTTTGGGATTAATGCTCTCAGGCCCGAGGAAGAGGGGAGGGAACACTAGGTGAATGACTGAATGAATTTTTTTGTGAGTTCTTGTCTGATGAGGGAACGAGTTCAACTAAAAAATATGAAGCATATATTGTTCCTTTCTTACTAACATCCAATCACTTTAACAATGATGTTTCCTTAAGCTACCTAGATGACTACTTTGTAGCATAAGTTGTTTATTCAAAATCTATGGTTGTCAAAATATCCCCTAGAAAATTCCTGAACATTAACAACCACCTACAACCCCCTCAACACTAGTTTCTATTGAGTATGTTGTTGAAGTTATGCTAGCACGATTCCCATTCTGAGATTGATCTATGCAGAAAACTGTTGGGAGATGGATAAGAACTATTTATCCACAAAACCTGGATCAAAGGAGAGGACATGAAAGATCTAGGTTTGCTAGGCCTCAATTGCTGGTAGATTGATTTGAGAGTCTCCCAATCATGGTTTTTATGAGTTGTTATGTGCACAGATCGAATTTCATTTCCTTGATTGCTATTCTAACCTTTATTATTGTTTCAAATCTTTCAGATCGAATTTCATTTCCTTGATTGCTATTCTAACCTTTATTATTGTTTCAAATCTTTCAGATCATATGAGGTCTAAGAATATGATCATGGTAGGGCACACGAAATCTTCAGTATAACACTTTTCTCCACAACCAGTTGCATGCTTCAAGGGTTAGATGAGATAGGGCTCACATGTGTTATCATGAATCAGTTGACGAGCCTATAGATGGTGTGTCCAGTTACTTCTACACCCTAAAGCTATTTCCTTAACGTGTCACCAAATATATGAGGTTGTTGATCACAATATTATCAGATATTATCGCATGAAAGATCTCGACCTCCACCGAATAATATAGGGTTGTCTTCACTCCCTACTCTAGTCACCATAACTGGCCTTGAGAGTAACATAGATATTCACTCCTTCACTAGCTATGCTCATTGCATTGACAAGTGTTTCTTATGTTTTCACTGTGTCATGTTGTTGGCATCAGCTTCATTGGTGGCTGAGTGTACCCTTGTTTCCTTCCTATAGCAAACTAGTTAAAGAAATTAAATGTTTTCACTATGTCATGTTGTTGATGTTGGCATCAGCTTCATTGGTGGCTGAGTGTACCCTTGTTTCCTTCCTATAGCAAACTAATTAAAGAAATTAACTTTAAATTTTGTAAGATGAACGCATGGTTATGTTTGATTCCATGTTACCATTTCTAAGATATTGTATCAATACATAGGAGGGGTTGCGTAATGATTGAAATCCAATCATTTGTTTTAAAATATTGAAGTCTCGTGTAAGACTAGCAAACGACCCTAATAAGAGGGTGGTGATACCCACATGTGATTGCCTTATTGAAATAATCGGTTACCATGCATGCAAGGGTGAATACAGGTTTTGATAAATTGTGTCTCACACCTCTGCATTGTTGCACTATATTCTTGCACCGTTCTGAGCCTCATGTGGCTTGATATTAAACAATACTAATGATGGATCTATAAGCTGGATAAACTTGGATCTGTGTATATGTGGTTTTAGTTGTATATATCGCTGAGTAGTGTTGATGACGTATTTCATCATCAACAAAACTTAGTTAGAAAAGTGTTTTCCGGCTCCCTTCCAAATCGAGATGATATAGCCTAATTCATCTTCCTCACCTATCATTTACACATAAACATGCAATCCTATCCTACGTCTCCAGTTGACTCAACGTTGATTTGGGGTTTCTGTCGATTAGGGAGTTTATGAATTTTCAATGAAATGATCCAGATGGCAAGTTGCGGGTTCACTTAAGGGCACATTTGCATTCAAGAAGATAAAATCTCTAGATCTAGATAGTCCTGCGACATGAGGTTTGACATTTCCTTCCTCAAATTACTCTTCACTAAGTATTTACTCCATTCGGTTGCACCTTGAAGGCTCTCGAATTAGAATTACAGTCCTGACATTTTCTGCTACAAGGAATTTTAGAATGACTACATGCAAAAGATCATATGAGTAATTTCAAATTTTGATCTAAATGACAGGATGTATCAATATGAGTTTCAAATTGAAAATGAGTTGACCTGATCATATATAAAGTTGGGAGCAATTTTTATATGGAATATAAACATGCAATTGCTTGGATGAGATCTTATTTAGTATGCATGTTATATATGACAGGTTTATGAAGTTTCTTCAAATCTCTTGGTATATCAATAGGAAATTGAAAAGTTTTTTTTCAAAAAGCACATGCATTGTCCCAACTTGAAGAATACAGTGCATCAGTTAAATTTGTTCTTCATTTAGGAGTTTATATTTGACTTTCAAAAATAGGATAGCTTTATCATTTGCGTCTTTTTTTTGAAGTTTGTTAAACAATTTGAAGGTTAACACAATTGCTACAAATAGGACTAGCATAGATCTATTTTAAACCGGGATCAGTGAGAGGGATCTAATTTCTTGAGGTATAATTTTATACCATTTAGATTCCTTGATAGATTTGGGTTTAAAATAGATTTATGCTAGTTTATTTTTATATATATTTTATTTAAGTAGATTTGTAATTTATATTTTTTACTTTTTATTTCCCCAATACTAAGATGGAGAGCACCTGGTTTCTGTTAGTGCAATAAATACTAATGCTAGATGAATTGAATCTATCTATCTCCTTATGAAAAATGTTATGAAAATTCTTATGATCCATTCCCCTGTCATGAAGAAGCCACAAAATTATTAATATCATGGTTAAGTCACCATCAAGTTTGCTTCCATACTCAAGTTGGAGACTCTCTGCCACGATTTATTTCAGCAAACTCGCATTGAATGGAATAGATCCTTTATCCTAATAGAAGAATATTCTTTTTAAGTATAGTGTCATTATATAATAATATATTTGAAGCTGTGGGAAGGATGGAAGATCGTGCTGCTCGATGTTTCAATACAATTTTGTTTAAAAGTATTATAACATTACATATGAATGTGGAAGGAAACAAAGACTAGCAGTGTATTAAACACAAGTGGCAAGAATCTCAACTGTATCTTTTCTATGGACATGTTACATTTTGTGTAAAATACAGCGAATTGCATGATAAAAAAAGGGTGTAACATATTGCCCATCTAATGGTGAAGGAACGTTTATGGTGAACGATCAGTGATATTTAAAACACTGATAGTTCACCATAAGATAAAAGTAATACGAATGTTGTGTGACACGTCAAGCGATAGAAAATTTCTGTTTAAATTTTTTTTTGCGTTAGATGTGTGTTTTTCACTGATGAGCTTATACCTGGAAAAGACAATGATGAATATCTAGTCCTAGATTTTCTAAATAATTCCAAATAGATGTTGAAGAGGGAATTCAAAAAACTACACCTAAACTTCATGAATGATATAAGAAGAAAGACAAACAAAACATAATGTATACTTAGGTTAAAAATCTCATGGACTTCCCTATTTAGCGAAACCCCAGATCATGAAGAGCAAGTTAGGGATTTCAGTTTAGGTTTTGTGATTTCTTTAAACCGGTGTAACTACTACATAAGTTCGGGGTTTGCAACCATTTTAAAAGGAATGCATGACAGCAAAGAAGAGGTTCCAGAATTTATCTAAACGCCCAGTAGAGGAGGGTAAAGTCCATTGTGAGAGGGTCTTTTCTTGTTTTGCAATTTTCTTCTCAATATTTCATACATAATTCTCTAGCAGGCCTGACATTATTTGTCAATTGCAGGGTGGCTCCTTGAAGCATATAGAAGAATGAGAAGTCGTGATTCTATAGCTTGATGAACTCATTGAGATATCTTTTAGTTTCCTGTTGAATTTACACTTAATTTTATTATTTATCGTGGTATTTATCAGTGACGGTTTTGCAAGAATATGAGATTTTAACTCACCAACAATTATTCTTCAAGGTTGACCCTGTTAGTCTTCTCATGTTTGTTTGTTCAGATTCTTTTGGTGGACTTATAAATACCCCTATAATCCTTGAGCCAAAATCAAGTTAGGATTATCCTTGACAGCTGAAATGCCCGACAGTGGTTCTTAAATTTTCATTTGTCAGGTTTCGGTGGTTGAATTACTTTTGTAATAAGTTCTTGATATTTTTTTCTTGCATTGAATTCGATGTTGTAAGTTCTTGATATTTTTTTCTTCCATTGAATTCGATGTTGTTTAGCGGATTTAAACATATTGTTCCTATTTCATGTGGGTATTTTTAAATGGTAAAATAGGTGAAATGGTTCATGTCATTTTGGGTATATAGATGCCCTTCTTGGAACTTCAAGGAGACTAGATGATTTGGGTTGTGCAGCAGAAGGAGAATTCGTCAGTACACAAGCTGGGTATGTCATTTATTGTTCCAATGTTCTCTGTTAAGCTATATGCATTATTTGTTTTTACATTACCATTTATTTGTTTTTACATTACCATTTCTATGTTTTTTATTGTAATTTTTTTTACTGTATAAACTTATTTGTTCATTCTTCATTTTCTTTCATTTTTATGCTTTCCTTGATCAGTATTTGTCATTGGTTATGCATTTCAATTTTGAAAACAAAACGCAGTTTTAAAAAATAATATTAATCTATGGTGGGTTGAATTTATATAGCACCTTTCCTAATGCTTTGTATGACATTTTGGTTAAGAGCCCATATTCACAAGATAGTTGGTCTAGAGTTCCTTGAAAATGCTTATTTAATGAACAAGTATTTTGTCCATCATGTTGTAGGTAATGTGTTAATTTCATTCATGTCTTCAATTGATTATCCCAATTGGCCTTTTTTTTAAGGGAGAATGTATTTCTAGTGATGTGATGTTCAAAGATGCTAAACACATCATATCCAAAATTTAATTATCTTGTTCATCACTCCATTGTTTATTATTTGCACTCAAACACACAAGTTGCATATAGAGAACATTTTACTTAGATAATTTTTTATCATGTTTGATATGATTTAGTCTCAAAGTTTTGAACCTTCTCATGGCTCATCTTCAAGAAATAGTTCGAATTTCAACTATCTATAGATCATGATTCCTCAGAAGGAATAAAATGTTGAGACTAAATCATACAAAACACAATTATCCTTTTTTAATTATTCACTACACAAAAATTAGTGAATACATGAATCCCTTTTGGTATTCATGTTGGTTCCTTTGATGGACAATATGACTTTTGGTTTCAAATGTTACCTTCCTCGTTGAAGGAAAAGTTGCTTCCATTTGATCTACATTATGGCTTTAAGTTCTAAATCTTAAATTTGTTGTTCAATTAGAAGGTGACCTTGCCTTTGTACCGTATGGATTTGAGTCCAAAACTAGTTTACCTCCATTTCAAAGTAGGCCAATTCAGTGTGAGGATTGACATTTTGACCAACATTCTTCCTTAAACATGGTAGGGCAAGGAAATTATAAAATTTGAAAGAAGAGGGAAATAGTAAAGCATAAGAACTTTTCCAAATTTCCTTAATACTTCTCTTCTTCGATGAATTTGTTTGTAGTGTTGGAGTTGGACAAAGATCCAATCACCATACCTCAATCTCTCTCAGATAATGTTTTTGATTGACTGGAAGTTTGTTACAAATTTTGAACATCAATAACTTTTTCTTAGAGGTTTGAAGAACATTGTTCTCATCCCTGGATGTTCCTCCATTGTAGGCATAATCATTCTTTAAGCACTGAACACATCAGGAGGATAGTACCCATTTAGAAATTGGAAAGGGATTATTTTAATAGAGGTATGTGTGACATCTTCAAATTTTACAAAAAAATTGATTTTTTCTATGTGACATTTAATGTTAAGTCATTGCCTAAAAATGCTAGGTTTATAACTAACTTTAGTTTAATTAACAAATATATTACAAGTCAAGACATTAAAATAAACTTAGGAGTTTTAAATTTCTTTTTTGTTAACTATGAATAAAAAGCTATAGCGTTTTACTTACTAACTTGTAAGTCACATGCTACTAACCATATTCAATCTATATTGAAATTTCATTCTTGAATAAAAATGCTTATCCAAAGTTAAAGAGTTTCAAATTACTAAATTCTCATCATTGGTTTGTTTGTAAGAAAAAGTATGATTCTGACTGTTTTTTCTCTTTTCTTACTGAAGGGGGCTTGAGGTCAGCCCGAGGCTTACTTAGCATTTTTCAAAGCTAATGCAGATCGTACAGGATTCACAGGTAAAACTTACTTCCAGATTTACAATGTAAAACATTAAAATACAGAAGACCAAACGAGTAAGCTAGAAAGATCCTTAAACTCTATTTAATGCCTAGATTATCAAAGTGGAAGAGTTCCTATGGCTATAGCAAAGACTACTCTACCTAGGTAACAATTTGAGTTGATAGCGTGATTATTTATTTTACACATTTGAATGATATGATTGATTGTGTATGATTTCACAAACATGCTTTTAGTTGTTTTTGGTACTAGAATCCCTAATAACTTCCAAAAGACTTTTATCTATGGATTTTATCCATGATAACCCTAGAACTTTCCTAAGCCCTAGAATTATCATTACTATTTTTTCAGTAGTTAGATATGAACTACAATTATAACGAACCTAGCCCATGTGTATAACCATTGCATAAAGTAATAACTATATCCTAGCTAGAATTCACAATGCATACTATAATAACTAGAACTAGCTCAAAGCCGCTCAATCTATCAACCATAACTTATTTAGTTGTAACCAAAAATAATATTATTACTTTGCATATAATAACTTGTTTATTTCTTAACCCAAGTAATAGTATTACTTTTCATACTTTGCATGTTTTATTGCACAAGTTCAAAACTATAACAACACCAAAATAATTTCAAGTGTAGTGGCATCCACGTGGTGGATTCTCACTCAATGGAGGGTTTTGATGACAAACCCTAATCGTTTACATTAGGTTTTTCCATAAAATGCATTTTTATTTTCATCACGTGTTGGTTGGATGGAGAAAAGAGTCGGCAGGCCCTCGGCCTTCTCGGTCTCTGTAACATTTGTCACTTTTTATTTGTTCATGGCCTTAGAAGTTCTAGAGTCCTAGCTCTTCACCATAATTGTTTCTTGAGCTCGTCGTTAAAACAATGGTCACTACTTGTTTTTCATGGCGTTAGCAGGATTTGAAACTCTGGTTCTTTTCCATTGTCATGTTTTTCAATATTTACCATCGTTTTAATAAGTTATTTTTCTGGTTCTTTGCCATACTTGTTTCCTTCAAACTTGTTCGTGGCATGAGCAGGCTCAACGATTCAGACTGGTAAGTTGTATCGAATCCTTCGTACATTTTTCTTTTCTTTTATTTATGCTTAAACTATTTATCAAACAATTTTAAAATTGTTGCTTGTTTGCTGGTAGGTGAAGAACACAGTCGAAGGTTTGAAGGTGAAGAGTTGAAGAGTGAGAGCATAAAAGGCTTGGTAAGCCTCGGCCCCAACCTTGGGTACCCTTCGTTGTTTGATTTTGCAGTGATGTCAATGGTATACGCAGTCAGATCTTACGGTGTTCAAATTACTTGCAGTAAATTAAATGTTTTGTTTTGGATAAAGGTGTAGGAGGTCGTATGGCCATTCTTAGTTATAATCCTTGGGGTTTTGCAAAAGAGCTATAGCTCTTGTAATAAGAAGATAGGGTAATATTACTGTTTTTCCATGGTTTTTAATTTTTTTTGTTAATATTGTAATTACTTGGTTTGAAAACTTACTCGGCATTTTTGCTCGGCCACTATAGCTCTTTCGTGGATATGAATATGTTAATGCAATTTGGTTTCAAGAGTTGAACCATGTGGCGACTGTAAAGGTTATAATCTGGTATTACATGATCACTAGCTGCCTCATAGACATAGTCATCTTTACTGTCTTCCACTTCAGTGTGGGATTCTTGGTGCTCTTCGTGACTTACAGAGTCATCTTCCTCTATCGTTGGTTCCTCACTGAAGACTTCTTTCAGTGTATCCCATGCTCTCTTTGGAGTATCAACTTCTACAATGTAATGAAATAAGGAATAGTCTATACTGTCTTGTATGAGACATAAGGCAACAAATCAACTTCTTTCTTTTTGAAATTTTGTCAAAGCATTAAAATTTTCTGGATCAATGGGATCCTCTTCAACTATGAAGTGCCACAAATCTTGTAATTTTAACACAATAATTACTTTGATTGCCCATACATCATACTCATCTCCATTAAAGCTCTGACATAAACCTTGTGGTGTTAAGATATTTCTTACCTCTTCAAATTCTTCTGTGACTGCTTCTAGTAGCACCATCTTCAAGAATAGATCTTCTTTTCTAGATCACAACCTTAAGATTGGATGATCAGGCCATCTGGTAAAGAATTGAATACTCTGTTTATAAATATTTTGCTTCTAAAAGACAGAGCTTACAATCGTAGTATAAAATAGTTGTTAGTAAATGTTTTCTTCTTGTAAATTTAGTTGCACAGTGCATTAAACTTGATAAAGAGTTTTTCAATCATTTTATTGTAAATTATTCTATGGTTGTGAATAGGTTAATCCATTGGAAAAGTTAATTGTTTGAGATTCTTCTTTGTGCAAACTGTTTTGTAAATATTAACTTAGGGTTTGGTATTAATAGACAGTTTTGGTATTTAGGTTAAAATGGTTATCTTATGTCTTTATAAAAGGGTTCTATAAATGGATATAAAGTATTGTATTAATGAGAAGGTTTTCATAGAAGACCAGTTTGCAAAGTTAATAATAGTATTAATTTTATACTGTATGTTTATAGTTTTGTTTCTTAAGTACTTAAGATACTATAATACAATAGATGTTATAATTCTTAATCATTTTCAACCTAATGACTATTTATCACGAGCTTACAGTGTTAGATGATATCAAAGAAATATTTGGAGGTTTAACTGTGCAATAGTTGCTATTATATATCTAGAATAACATTGGTTATATTTTAGGTTTTACAGTATTAAAATCATGATTAGTTTGGGCTAATGCACAATCATGGACTCCTTTAAAGACACTTTAGATGCCACATAATACTGGAATAAATGGGGAACTTTGACTTTAGGTGACAATTAGGGGTACTTCCGTAACTTATTTGAAGATGAAATAAAAAGAGAAAAGTTAGGTAATTGAATCAGCTTTCATAATATATAGCATTTATGCAGAAAAAATGTGTGTAAATGATTATAAAATTAGTTTCCGTGAAAGTGGGTTTTCAAATTTTCAGCACATATTAACATATATGTTTGTGCGAGTGCAGCAATATATGAGGTAAATGATATCCATTTGAGATAAAATATTGCAGACATATAAAGGACATATGGGCCTAGTGCAACACTATTTATTTGGAATTTTTCATGAATTATTTTTATTATTATTAATTATTGAAGTCAGAAAAGATTGAAATTAAAACCTTATGTGTGGGTGCAACACTTTAAGGGAAAAAATTAATGAAATCCTTGATTTCTAAATAGAAGATCGTAGAGCTTGATCTCGTCTAGTGCACCATATAGTTTTTTTGGGGAAATGGTGATGGAAATCAAAAGTTATATAACAAACAATCGATGTATGTATTTTCAAAAACTGATGTGTGTCATTTAGAAAAATAATTATAAATAAATAAAACATAGTTTTGAAGGAAAAAATTACATATTCAGAATCGTCATTTTGTACTCTACAATATCCTACATTTTCATAAAAAAATATTGTGTATGTCATATCAAAACACACCATCTAAATTGAACATATTGATAGAGTTCTAAAAAAC
>LPNX010342871.1:50369-67836 GCA_001517045.1 Pseudotsuga menziesii
CATTACTTAAAAAAATGTGTAGACGGTTCTTGCAGCAATTGTGGTGGGCTATCCTTATGGTCTGATTGCATCCATGAAAGTGAAGATCAAGCATTCGGGAATGCAATTGTCGAGAAGCAGAACTATCGGTATGAGACATATCAGCTAAATGATGGGAAAGAAAGCAGGAATATTAAATTGGTGACTTCACAGGTAAATTCTTGAATATTGACAAATTAATATTCATGTACACATTTTTTTATGTGGTTTATTGACATATTAATATTCATGTACCAGGTGCGAGTATGTGATTTTATTCTAGAGTTTCGTGGAAAGATACAATAGTACATTCAACATGTCGATATGGCATGGTGGCAAGATGAGCAATTCAGAATATCCCGGGACACCTTCCCTCTTGGAACAATACTATCAATGGTTGACTTTGCGGAAAATTACACCCTACAACCACAAAATGAAATTGAAAGTCAATACTATCACTCAGAGTAGGTAGGCATAATGGTGCATATCACGCATCGACATGGGCAAGATAGCAATGAAGAGAAACATGTGATACTGAAAGAAAGTCACTTCTACATAAGTGATGACCGGACCCATGACATCCATTACATGCAACATTGGTTGAAATTATTCTATGATCGCGTGATAGCTATGGATATACCATTTTATCGTCATTTCATTTGGTCAGATGGTTGTGCTGGACAGTTCAAGAATGCACGTGTATTTGAATGGTTGTGTTTATTGCACATAAAATACAAGGTGCCACATGTATGGAACTACTTTGAAACTGGTGATGGAAAAGGAGAACACGATGGTGTTGGTGCATGCATTAAAACTACCCTTTGAAGGGAAGAGATGAAGTTTACAGGTGCTCGCCTTCGAGACACTGCATCTATAGTCCAATGGTGTGCATCTGTCATGGGAGAACAAGCAAAAAGGAAACACTTAGTGTGAAGAATATTCTGGGAGGTTACAACTGTGGACCAATCACAAACACCTCGGGCGAACATAGTGCATGGAACTCGACAGTTTCATTCAATTAGAAGCTCAGACAACTCGGCCCTACAAATTTGGACAATATTGAAGGCTTGCTTTTGCAGTTCTTGTAGCATCGGTGAATGGGGTGATTGTGAGCATACTGATACCGTTGATACATGGGATCGAGTGACACTTGGCACCAATTTCAATGGGGGTAATGAAATAGACCATTTGGAAGATGATCATACACATATTTCTAAAGACTATGATCACATATCGGATCTCATACAAGCAGGTACATGAGTAGTACCTAAATAAGAAAATGCATTTATGTATTGTTTACTCGACCTTTGTAGAATTTAATTTATGTAGAAATTAGAAATACAATACCTTATTTACAAAATGTATTGTTAACTTGACCTATTTCCTTTCACGGGTTAGATATATGCAGTGGTTGCCCCAAAAAATAATGAATGGGGTTCTGACTATTGGTTGGCACATTTCTTAGAGGGGAAACAAACCCTTCTAGAACCTGTTACAGATGATGAAAATATTGAATTCCCAACCGGCTCGATGGTTATAAAAGGGGAGTACTTGACACTTGCAGCACAACAGAAAAGGAAGGGTGGGTATGTATATCAGGATTATAGACTAGGAGCTATTGTATACCACTTCACCAACCTAGTAGTTGGTATAAACATCAAGCTCTGCACACTTCTCACAAAAATAGGTCACATGTACGATACTTGCTACCTCATATAGAGCACGAAAGATTGATGGACACCATCGGCACCAGAGATGATCCAAATGGCCTACTTGTATGAGTGCATTGTTAGGTGCATTATTTAATGTTTTTAAAAGTGAATTCTGAAGCACAATTTCCATTATTTATCCTTACTGTATTACCAATGTAATAAACCTATGATTGATAGATACCATTCACAGACATAATATTATTCAAAGGATACTGGACACTATAAACATGATCGTACAACCTCAGGTGAGTTATCTATAAACCATGTTTGCACATTTTCATTGGGTTCTCTTTTCTTTCTTATGATGCTACTAATGTCTAGCCTTTCGTGTGCCTAGGATACAAACACAATCTACGACACATTGGAGGTGCCAAGAATGGTGTCTTTAGACACCACCAAATATAGTTCAAAAAATAACAAGCTCTCGAGTTGTTGAAATTTACATTTCTTGATGTTTTTAGTTTAATATACATTTAATTACATTGCCATGTACAAATCAGAATCCAACTAGAGGCTTTCATACTTGCATGCACCAACTAGGGTCAAGACAAGGTATGAAATGGAACAAGAAACACATGAGATCACCAATACTAGGCTTTCATGAGTCACCAAGTTGCATGCTCCAACTAGGTTCAAGACAAGGTATGAGATGTCCAACTAGGGTTTGGTGAGCCATCATGCAAGTTAGGAGAGAGAACTAAAAACACATGATCACCAATACTTGCATGCACCCCAACTAGGCTTTCATGAGTCACCAATTTGCATGCTCCAATTAGGCTCAAGACAAGGTATGAGATGTCCAACTAGGTTTTGGTGAGCCATCATGCAAGTTAGGAGAGGGAACTAGAAACACATGATCGCCAATACTTGGATGCACACCAACTAGGCTTTCATGAGTCACCAAGTTGCATGCTCCAACTAGGGTCAAGACAAGGTATGAGATGTCCAACTAGGGTTTGGTGAGCAATCATGCAAGTTAGGAGAGGGAACTACAAACACATGATCACCAATACTTGCATGCACAACAACTAGGCTTTCATGAGTCACCAAGTTTCATGCTCCAACTAGGGTCAAGACAAGGTATGAGATGTCCAACTAGGGTTTGGTGAGAAATCATGCAATTTAGGAGACTAAACTACAAACACATGATCACCAATACTTCCATGCACACCAACTAGGATTTCATGAGTCACCAAGTTGCATGCTCCAACTAGGGTCAAGACAAGGTATGAGATGTCCAACTAGGGTTTGGTGAGCAATCATGCAAGTTAGTAGACTAAACTACAAACACATGATCACCACCAATACTTGCATGCACCAACTAGGCTTTCATGAGTCACCAAGTTATGCATGCTCCAATTCGGTCAAGACAAGGTATGAGATGTCCAACTAGGGTTTGGTGAGCAATCATGTAAGTTATGAGACTGAACTACAAACACATGATCACCAATACTTGCATGCACAAACTAGGCTTTCATGAGTCACCAAGTTGCATGCTCCAACTAGGGTCAAGACAAGGTATGAGATGTCCAACTAGGGTTTGGTGAGAAATCATGCAAGTTAGGAGAGTGAACTACAAACACATGATCACCAATACTTGCATGGACCAACTAGGCTTTCATGAGTCACCAAGTTGCACATCCAGAAAACTAGGGTCAAGACAAGGTATGATCTATGTCCAACTATGGTTTGGTGAGCAATCATTCAAGTTAGGAGAGTGAACTACAAACACATGATCACCAATACTTGCATGCACCAACTAGGCTTTCATGAGTCACCAAGTTGCATGCTCCAACTAGGGTCAAGAGAAGGTATGAGATGTCCAACTAGGGTTTGGTGAGCAATCATGCAAGTTAGGAGAGTGAAATACAAACACATGATCACCAATACTTGCATGCAACAACTAGGCTTTCACGAGTCACCAAGTTGCACATGCTCCAACTAGGGTCAAGACAAGGTATGAGATGTCCAACTAGGTTTTGGTGAGCAATCATGCAAGTTTAGAGAGTGAACTACAAACACATGATCACCAATACTTGCATGCACCAACTAGGGTTTCATGAGTCACCAAGTTGTGCATGCTCCAATTAGGGTCAAGACAAGGTATGAGATGTCCAACTAGGGTGTGGAGAGCAATCATGCAAGTTAGGAGAGAGAACTACAAACACATGATCACCAATACTTGCATGCGCCAACTAGGCTTTCATGAGTCACCAAGTTGCATGCTCCAACTAGGGTCAAGACAAGGTATGAGATGTCCAACTAGGGTTTGGTGAGCAATCATGCAAGTTAGGAGAGTGAACTACAAACACATGATCACCAATACTTGCATGCACCAACTAGGATTTCATGAGTCACCAAATCGCATGCTCCTACTAGGGTCAAGACAAGGTATGAGATGTCCAACTAGGGTTTGGTGCGCAATCATGCAAGTTAGGAGAGTGAAATAGAAACACATGATCACCAATACTTGCATGCACCAACTAGGCTTTCATGAGTCACCAAGTTGAATGCTCCAACTAGGGTCAATGGAAGGTATGAGATGTCCAACTAGGGTTTGGTGAGCAATCATGCAAGTTAGGAGAGTGAACTACAAACACATGATTACCAATACTTGCATGCACCAACTAGGCTTTCATTAGTCACCAAGTTGCATGCTCCAATTAGGGTCAAGACAAGGTACGAGATGTCCAACTAGGGTTTGGTGAGCAATCATGCAAGTTATGAGATGTGCTTTATGAGATGGAACAAGGTATGAGATGTGCTTTTATTATGATTGTTAGTGGCATTGGTATGGAAAAAGAGAACTCGAAATGTTTAAAGTAATTATTTGTACATGGTCATATGGGGGATTTGGCTAGGAATGAACTTAGTTCTTAATTCTACTTGAGGAAAAAACCATTCTTTTGTTCAAGAATTAATATCTTATTCAAGCATTGTCTCAAAATGTACACTAAACACATGTACATCTAATTCTTTTCCCATGGTAGCTTACATATCAAAGTCATGGGTTTCCTTGATGGTGCATATCAAAGTGATCCAAATTTTAGTATCACAGGGCATCTTATTTTTCTTTCATATGCATGTCAGTAAGTATAAAGTTGGAACTAGCATTGGAACAAACAACTTTGGATATAATGGCCTCAATGCTCTTGATGAAATGTGCTTTCAATGGTGGTGTAAAAACTCTCTAGGTTTTTGTTGACTAGGATATCACTATAAATTGGATGTTAAACAAGAGCTAATTATCAAATACTGCTACTCTTAAGTACATTTATTTTCAGCATGTTTTTGGGAACTAAACATTATTGTTGATTCTCTTCCTTAAGCGAGTCAAATTCTGGAAGAAATGGAGTTAGAAGAGATAATTGAAGGGCCCTATTTGGTTTCTTCCTTGTGATTCAAATAAAGGTGACATGTAATATCTATTTATATATTTCACTATTTTGGTTGAGTTAGATAATATTTTGGTTCATACAGTTTTTTGGATGTATAAGACTGTGTGTTTTTGGATATTTTCTATAATAATATTATTTTTATTTTTGGACAATTTTTGAAATTGGCACATTTGCAAAGATCATGTAGTATTTTGTCTGTTGTTATCTATTAGGGTGTTTTGATGAGATTGAATTAAAGGCCTGTGGTGGAACTAGGGTTACCAAGGTATGAGATGGAACTAGGGTTTGGTGAGCAATTTGCAAGTTAAGAGAGGGAACTAGAAACACATGATCACAAATACTTGCATGCACCAACTAGGCTTTCATGAACAACAATTTGAATGCTCCAACTAGGGTTACCAAGGTATGAGATGGAACTAGGGTTTAGTGAGTAATCATGCAAGTTAGGAGAGGGAACTGGAAACACATGATCACCAATACTTGCATGCACCAACTAGGGTTTACTTCAACCAATTTAGGGTTTGTAGGGTACATGATGTATGTTAGTATGGTATGATGAACTAGTATCATAGGGTATTGTAGGGTATGATATGGTATATATTACACATGCATGCATGACTTAGTGTTAAATGGTACATATTGTTAGTATGTTATGTTATGGTACATGTTACTGTATCATAGTATGGTATGATGTTAGTGTCGTAGGGTAATGTAGAGTATGTTATTGTGTGTATGTTATAATTGTAGAGTATGTTAGTGTGTGTTACTATGTATAAATTAGGGTATTTTATTGTATGTTATAAGTGTATGATGTTAAAAAGTTGATGAGTCGTTTAAATTCTTCCTTTAATTATTGGAAATTCATTTAAGTTAGCACACATGCACGAACCACACATATCATTATATCACATTGGTGAACCACACATATCATGTTCCAAGACCAAGTCAACCATGATATCATGTTCCAAGATCAAGTCAACCATATATATGTATAAATTTGAACCTTGCTTTATATTATATATGTATAGCAATAATGTTGTACAAAAATTGCCATGCCACATGGCCATAATACAAAATAGTGGATCAAAAAGTACATCTGTGTGTACATATGAACAAAAAGATACATCTATGTATGCCCCCTATACATTTTTTCTAGTTATCCCCCATTTTGCTGCCACTGCCAGAGTCTTTGGAGAATTGTAGCTTTCTTTTGCAACTGCTCACTGGTGATCCCCATTGCTGAACAAGAGGGATAGGTGTCATCAATGAAGACTGCAGAAAAACCAACATTTGTAAGTTAATTTACCAACCTTTAAAAATTCTATGTACATTTGTTCAAATTCCAAAACCAAAATAGCATTTCTACTTACTATACGTGAGTAAGTAATCACGGGTCCTAGTGCCTCACTAACAGCGACCCTGATTGGGTTCTCTTCTTGCACCACTTGCTCACTATCAGGCTGCATATATGTGTGTGTGTGTGTGTGTGTGTGTGTGTGTGTGTGTGTGCCAATGTCAACAAATATACATGTACCTTGGGGGGGGAGAGGGTCACCAATTTGGGTGTCTTCAAGCACCAAATCAGAGAAATATATGTACACAAACATACAAAGAAAGCGATCTACATAAACATACCTGCTGGCTT
Source organism: Pseudotsuga menziesii (assembly GCA_001517045.1). NCBI lineage: Eukaryota > Viridiplantae > Streptophyta > Pinopsida > Pinales > Pinaceae > Pseudotsuga > Pseudotsuga menziesii. The sequence goes on from LPNX010342871.1 coordinate 57,143, forward strand.
GTCAAAGGTGGGCCACCGGTTTGGTGCTCTTCACGCAACGGTGCCTCACTAGGGACATGCATATAAAGTAGCATATATATGTCAATTTCATATAAAATAGTGAATCAGAGACATATATACTACCTGGAAGGAAAATGATGAACTACCAAAGAAAGCAAAACATACATACCTGTCTGGGGGGAAGAGGTGGGTTGACAACAACCTCGCTTTGGTGCTCTTCAAGCACCACTGTCACAATAGGTTCCTACATAAAGTAACATATGTCAAAGTGATACAAGTTACAAAATGATTTTTCCAAAGAAAGCGAAACACAATTAAAAGCATATTTCAAATAATACCTGTGTCTGCAAATCTACCTCTGCATGAGAGGGAATAGGCTACGATACAATATACTCATCCTGGGAAACCTGCATAAAACATGTTGTATCAAAATTAGGATACATATTGAATATTACAATCAAGATATGTACACAAACGTACAAATAAAGTGATCTACATAAACATACCTGATGGCTCGTCAAAGGTGGGCCACTGGTTTGGTGCTCTTCACGCAACGGTGCCTCACTAGGGGCCTACATATAAAGTAGCATATATATGTCAATTTCATATAAAATAGTGAATCGGAGACATATATACTACCTGGAAGGAAAATGATGAACTACCAAAGAAAGCAAAACATACATACCTATCTGGGGGGAAGAGGTGGGTTGACAACAACCTCACTTTGGTGCTCTTCAAGCACCATTGTCACAATAGGTTCCTGCATAAAGTAACATATGTCAAAGCGATACAAGTTACGAAATGATTTTTCCAAAAAAAGTGAAACATAATTAAAAGCATATTTCAAATAATACCTATGTCTGCGAATCTACCTCTGCATGAGAGGGAATAGGCTGTGATACAATATACTCATCCTGGGAAACCTACATAAAACATGTTGTATCAAAATTAGGATACATATTGAATGTTACAATCTATACTATAAATATGTAAATAAAGTTGACAAATTAACATGAATAGTTCTTACCCCTATTGGTGAAGAACCAAACCCATAAGCAATATTGGAAACCGCATCAATGTTCTCAATGTTGATCGACGGACTATGCGACTGTGGTGTGCCATGTGACACCAGGTGTATATTTGTTCACATAATTTGTTAGATAATTAAATAGAAATAAATTGTGAAACAATTGAACATTTTGACATGAAACAAAATATAATATTAAAATAATGAGTTTTACTTACAAAGTGAAGTAATCCATCATCTCGGAAGTCGGAAGAAGGGCCATAGCATATGCCTACACACGATGTGCAAGGGTGTGGAGTAACACGACACTCTGAAGACTCTACATCTCCTCTTTGATCTATAAATGGGCCCACCGTAGAAGTGCCAACCCCTTGGTCTAAATTGCCTTGGAAATCAGTCCCATGCTCAAGCAATGTATCTGCCATGTCAAATAATGCCTCCTATGTATACTCAATCACAGGACGTGCAGGAGGATATACCCGAGGGTGTTTTGGTGTGCATGGTGGGCGTGGAACACGGTTAGGATCTATCCTGGCACCTTCCCTATATTGGGGCATCTCATGACCAACACCCCGGTTTCCTAAGAGATCGAAGTAGTTAACATGTTTCCCTAGGATGAACTCTGCATACAACTTCCTAAGGAAATAAAATGGGATGTCCCTATTCCCATGGGGGTCTTCATTGAAGACCATATACCAACGATCCATCCAATTGGAATTTATATTTGGTTCAATGCACCAGTCTATGGAAATGTGTGCTTGACTGTTGGGTGGAACCAATCCGGTGCTAGGGTCCTGGAATAATGAAAATAACTAGTCTTTTGTAATTTTAAGGGGTTTGATGTCTTTATGAGTCAATCCATCAGAGTAGTATTGCCTCCTGGATTCTCTGTTCAAGGTAATGTTGTACAGAGCTCCTTGGGCATCAGAAATTGTGTTTGTTATTGTGTCCAAGTCATTGGCTAAAGACTCTCTCAAATGACCCCCCCCCTCTAATAAATGAGCTAAGTCGCCTCAATGACGCCAAGCGCACAATAATCTGTGTGTTTCTATCTTGTTCCCCCTCCGGGTTTGGGTTTGGTTGTGGGTTAGGTTGTTGTGGGTTATTAGATGGTGGTTTTTCCACATTGTGTTGTTCATTTGTGTTTTCTGTTAAGATTTAAACAAAAAACTACAAGTTATTTTACTTATAATCATTATTTGATTGAACATTCAATTATTTTTTTAAATTTGTTCAAAATAATTATAAAAACAATGAAATTATGGAAAAAATTAAAGAATGGAAGACTAAGTAAAAAGGATAATCTAGCATTTACCTGCCGTTGGAGCAATCCACCTCAAACTCGACCTCGACCTCGAAAAGCTAAAATGCAAATCACACTTGCGCTATTTTGCCCTTGCGGTTTTTCGCTATTCCAATCCTGTGAAAATGAGATTTGAGGGGCCTGCGGCCTCTGTTTTATTTATTTTTTTGCTTTTCAATATCGCATATGTGATATATAGCACTTGCGATATATATCGCATATGCGATATTGAAAAGTAAGGAACTAAGGATTTTTTTTAACTAAGTGTATGTTGTCTCATGGGAAGTGCATCCCTCTTGTGCTTGCTTCTATAATACCTTGGATTATTATGCTTCCATTCAATGTTGGTGTATTCATTTCAATTAGGGATTTTGAAGGCATTTGTGTTGATTTTAGTCTTCTCCTCAATTGAATTCAATATTTCTTCAACGGTGTTATGATTGTTGTCAAAACAAAGACTACACTTTTCATGTGGAGATATTTAACAACCAAATATTTTATCTCAAATCATGGTGCTCTTCTCAAATTTTGAATTTGTCTCCAACTGGGAAACTATCTTATCCAAATCTTCTTCTATAGAAAGGATCTCAAACTCTTTCCTTTGAAAAAGTTATTTATTCTCTTGAAGTTGACTTGTTAGGTCTTCATCAATTTTCGTGGCATCTACTATTTGACTTTTCTTACACCAACAATGGTATTTTCAAATTATTCATGGTTATTATGTATTTGTTTCAGTATCTTTATTAGGGAGATAATTTCATCTTCTTGCTTGCATTTTTTTTCCTTCTCCTCTAGTTTATTTGTTAGGGTTTGTTGTGTCTTTTCAACTTTTTCTTTCAATCCAATGTTAAGACCTAAATGTTGGGAACATTTCCCCCTATTGGGCACAGTTCCCCCTATAGTGTGGCACAGTTTACCTCCTATATGGCAGTGTATTACATATTATTGATGTAGGCTTGGGTCTATTAGTTGTTATTGTACACATATGTCTCCTATATACAGTAAGGGGATATTCTCATATTAGTAAGCATTGCATATTGTCTTGTCTTGGGTACATAATTACATTGTGTGAGGAGGTTCCTCCCTCAAAGAGGATTGTTATTTATCTGTGTTCTTCATTATTCAGGGATGGATTACTCTCTTTTATCATGTTTCTACTATTTGTGTGTTATTTATGGGACTTGGTTGCAAAACATCCAAAACTAATCTTTTAGTCCCTTCTTGTCAAATATAGTATTCATCTTGATACTTTTGCAATTGCTCCATTAATGATTAGTTTTCTCTTTCATCTTTCCTTAGTTCATATAGAGAACTAATAAGTTCTTCCTCTAGATATACTTATTCTTCAGTTTCAAAGTCTTATTTATCTTTGGAGACTTTGCTTTTTCTCTCAATGGCTTCATCATTTGTTTTGGGTTGTACCTCATTTTATTGAGAGAGTTTATTTTGAATAAAGATAGTATATATTCTCCCAGATCTATGTAGTTTAATTCCATTGTCCCATTTTGTTCTTCTCACAATATGATAGGCCATTCAAACTTGCATTCATTTTCTTTGGATTGTCTTTGTGTAGATTATTTGTTATTGAACCTTTTGGTTGATTCTTTGGATTTGTGTATCCATTACGAACTACACTTCAAATGTCAAGCTCAACAACTTGCATATATGCCTCTATTCTTATGCTCCATGGTACATAATCTATTCCATTTAAAAAGGGAACTTTTTTAGGATCTACTAATTGAAAATCCATGAGTAATCTATGGGATATGTCTTCTAGTTGTCAAACTATGTGAGTAATCTATGGGATATATCGCAAGTGTGATATATTGCATGTGCATTTTGTAAATGTTGCATATCGCATATGCGATATTTAACATTACAAAACTCATATGCGATATATCGCATACACGATACGTTTTCACGAACCTTAGCCTTGTGTTTGGGCTAGGGTTATTCCGAGCGTACCATCAATAATGCATATGGGTTCTTGATTTGCACTTTGGAAGTGCGTTTCTGATTTCCTAAGTGGCACAAAAAAGTGGAACCAACTTCATGCGAGCGCATGTTTATTTATTTAGTAAGTGTAAATAATTAGGTTATAATACTATAATTATTAATATATTATACCTCACATAGTTCCATGAATATGTGACAAAAGATTTACTAGAATAGACTCGATATAATATTCTACATGGTAAAATAGATGAAAAAATGACATTAAACAGCTTCCAAAGTTAAAATAGTTACTTGAAGATATTTCTGGTAATCTCATCACATGAAAGATTATGATTTATTTCAAAGGAAACCCTATCATTTAATATGAGTTCAGATTCATTTCATCCATGTATAATCATTCCTACTTACCTCTAAACAAACCTTCTATACTAGAGTACTTCATCGTAAGATGAGTGGAAAAATGCAGAAAGGAAAATTGTTTACTCATCATTCAATCATTTCTAATTCTAGGTTAATTTGATCATACAAACCTAAACAAATATATTTCCTAATTGAATGCAGACCTAAGCATTTTACTAATAGATTCATAGTATCTAAGCATTAATAGGAAATCTAAGCTTGACTGCTTCATTCCAGAAATTTGCATTAACATAAATAAATAAGATAACTCAATGGAACCTGGTAACTTGTAGAAGACACAAACATCCCAAGGAGCTCGTTCCACCCAACCTTTTCCCGAAGATAGATAAAATGCTTGTCTTAGAACCTCTTACAGGTGCAACTGTTCTCCCCAAATTTCTTAAATTTTGGGGCCCTCCTTATCTTTTAAGAGTTGTTTTGATGTCGCCTGATTCATGAATGTTTGGCCTTGCTGTAACTTTGGTTGATTCTAAAGGTTAGTTGGCTGCCTGTTTTTAAGGGATTCTTTTGTTAAGATTTTATTGTGGGGCGCAGAATCAAATTTGGAGGGCTAACCTGAAACTCGTCAGATCATTGCCCTTTGAACAAACCATTATCTCTGAGGTGAGACAATTTGACCTTCGCTAACTTTGAGTTCTCTGACACTTAAGTTTTCTTGATCGGGCATCATTTTATGTTGGATCGGAAGCTATAATCTTTTTTCCCTTTCGCCGTTGTGGATGCCCGAGCGTTTTGGCGTCCAAAGTACAAAGTGTTCCGGTTTCCGATTTGAAAGTTTCCTTCCACCGTTGCGGCTGGGAAAGTCCTTTAGCCTCCGAAGCGTAAAGCCGTCCGATTTCCGACTAAGGGTTTTTCTCCCGCCCACATTTCTCATCATTTTAGAGCTTGTCTTTCCACCGTTATGGCTGGGAAATCCATTTGGCATCCGACGTCAAAATCACCCGATCTCCGATGGAGTTTTCCCACCCACAGCTTTGAATCGCGCCTCTTAGTCTTTTTCTTCCCGCCATTGCGGCTGAGCCAAGCCTTTGAATTCCGATGTCAGTATCCTTCCGACTTCCGCCGTGGTGCACCAGGCCATTTGTTTTTGTGGAGTAGTCGTTTCAGTTTGTATAATCTGCCGCTCTGTTTCATAACACAGTCCCAAATGGATAATACACGTGGATTAATTGCAAGTGTGCGTAAGGAGCCGATGCATGAAGACGTAGAAGAACAGTTTGGTAAAAGATCGAAACGACACTGACCAGATCACTGAAAGGGCCCTCGAAGCCGAAGACAAAGTCAATAACGCTAAAGGCACGAACCTGACTGCTGGTCTGTTACTAAAAGAATCATGAGTGCATACAGACAACTCGGAAGAATACGAAACGTTGGGGAGACCGAAAGGTCACGTGTTGGGGGAAACCCAAACGATTTATTGTTTTGTTTAAATACTGGAAAGTGAGAGGTTAGAGGGGATTTTTTCCCAGAAAAAATTGGTAAACTCTTTTGGCTTGTAAGAGGAACTACTTCGTTTTACAGTCAGAAAGTGCAACTTTTGCCTGCTGGAGAGAGCGAAACGTGGAATGTATCAATGCGACTAAATGAATAATGTTGAAGACGAACTATTTCATTTTCAGCTGTGTTTCATTTACTGTGAGAGTATTTAACTTCATGAACCTATGTTCTTGTTGAATGTTCTTCAGTATCTTTTGGGATGTTTTCCACTGTGAGTAATAAATGTTGTTCATAAAATAATCGGCTATCTGGTTTTTTAAATATCTGTAATTGTTCGTGTGTCTTGAAAGAAGTGTCATCTAACTATAACTCTTCATAATAATGTATTACTCACTTACAAGTGATAATCCTGCTCCCTAGGGATAGTTTAGGTAGTTAGTTTCTTTTTCTTGTTGTCTGTGATTGGGATGTTAGTGAGTCTAAGACGAGAGGTAAGAACCTGCGCATCACCTTGTGACTATTCCTCGCATCTTATCACCCTGCATGGTTAATTAGGCACTTGCATATCATACATTAAGTCAAAAAATGAAAAAATCACGGTGGACCGGGCCGTAACCGGTAAAGCCTTTGTTTTGTACTTGACCTACGGTAGCCGGACCGCAAACCGGACGGATTCCCTATACCAAACAGTCAACGGGCTAGTTGGGAACATTGATTGGGGAGAATTCCTGACTGTTGTTGCTTGCGAATTTCGGGGCCTCAATAGTTTTTGGTGCTAGAAGGAGGGCCGCTAGTGTATGGCTGGCCGAGGAAACCTGTTTTCCCGAGAATATTCCACTGGTAATAGTTCTGAAAGCAGTGGGTTTCATAATCCAATTCTGGAAGAAAGAGAACATCTATATTCTGTTGGCAATGAAATTGTTAATGATCTGAGAAGACACACCAGGGCATATGTAAAGAATATTGGAGGATTGCCAATCATCCATGAACTTCCCAGAAGAGACTATAAAAAGAAGGATCGTCCTGAAGCGGAAGGCTCAGTGTTGGTTGGAGACTGGGAAGAGCTTGTAGAAACAGCCTTACAGGAAGTTGTGCTACCTTTGAATCAAGAAGGCCTAGAAACCCCTCACAGTTCTCTTGCTCACACTCCAGTTGGTTCACCTCCTCACTCTCCACCCAGACTCATGGCTGGCATAAACGCAAACCAACCACCTAACCCGCCAAATCTGCCACCTGCATGGAGGGCCAGATCACCATTAAACCTGACCCCTCCATTATATGATTTGCCTCAATCCTTTGAAAATTTGCTACCTAAATTCGACCCCAATGAGAAGATACTAGTAGATGATCATCTGCAGAGTTTTTACTTGGAAATAGAAGGATTGAGGGCTGGGGAGCATGATGATGTAGTCTGCAGACTGTTCCCGCATACCCTTAAAGGAGCTGCAGCATCATGGTACTTTGGGTTGCCTGCTAACTCTATTCCTAATTGGGATACCTTCGAAAGAATTTTCAGAAGTAAATATGCAACTCATAAAACTCATGTGGCTCTCATGAAAGGGTTGTGCGCGTTGAAGAAAGAAAGAAAAGAAAAGGTGCACAGTTTCACACAAAGGTTTGCAGCCTATCTCAATAATTTCTCTGAAACGGATAGACCTTCAGACAAAGTTTTGATTGAATATTATGCTTTAGCTTTAGGCCCTGATCTGGCCATGTTTGCCAAAGGTAGGGCCAAGACTACGTTGACGGAAACCTATGAAGAGGTTGAAGTAGTGGAAGCTGAAAGAGAGAGTATTGAAGACTATCCAGAGCAGTCAGGAGAAAAGGGTGCGGGAAGAAAAGCCTTATTGTTTACTAAGCCTAAGGAAGAAAAGTTGCCAGATTTCGAAAATATGGCCAAAATGATGCAGAAAATTTCCAACAAAATCATAGATATGGAGAAAGAAAAGGAAGCACAAAAATTTTATAAGCCATATTATAAGAAAAGAGACGATAACCATCAGTCTCAACCTCCTCCTCACAATGCTGCATCTATGAATTTAACAGAGGTAGGCTTGGACAATTTTTGCACTTTCCACCAACAGCCACACTCTAAAAAGAATTGTCCTCAATGGATTAATTCGATGACGTTGGTCATGAATCAACTGTTAGATTCTAGATTAACAGAAGAGGGAGAAGAACAAAGAAAAGAGACTTCTACTTCTACTTCCACTAAAGAACAGGAAGAAGAAACCATGGCTTTATGGAATTATGTCTTGTTATTTGACGCTGAAGAAGAAAAGACTCAGGGGTACAAGGACGTTGTGGAAACCAACGTAGCCACAAGGAGCCAAGGGACAGTTAAAGAAGATAGTCTTATACTCCCAAAGATTAAGAGGCTACAGAGAAATGTTAAGAAGAAATTTCAAAATAAATCCTTGGCTGATAAAATTCCAAAATTCACTATTACCATCCAAAATCCTAGACAGAATGATACAACGGCCAAGCCAAATGAAGATAAGGAGAATGCTGATAGGCCTCATCCCACAGAACAGCAGATGGATTATGACATTGTGGAGGATTTAAAGAAGATAAAGGTGAATGTTCCACTATTCGAGATGTGCAAAGTGCCGCAACAAAAAGAGAGGCTGTTGAGAGCCCTTGAAGCATCAGATGAGAAGCCGCCCACTAACAATCAACAAGAAGAGATTGGAGAGACCAACAATGGAGGTAAGTCCAAGCACAAGCATCCACCTTTCCTCCTTACTTTTGAAATATTTAACTACAATGTACATAATTGCTTGGTAGATTCAGGGGCAACTGTTAATGTCATGCCGATATTTTTCTGTAAAAGAATCAATGGGCAGCCTAAGCCATCCCCATGGAGAATAGTTCAGTTGGACAGGACAGATGTGAAGGTAATTGCACTAGTGGAAAATGAGAGATTAGTGACCAAAAAAATGACCAAAATCCGCATATCAATGACCACTTTTGGTTTGGCGATCGCTGGTGGCTAATTTACGGTCTTTTATTACGCGACCAAAATTGGTCATTTTTATTTTGGTCATTTATAGCTTGTCAGTTGGTCATTAATTTGGTCATATATTTGGTCATTAATTTGGTCATATTTGAATCGATGACCAAATATATGACCACATTTATGACCAAATTAATAACCACATAGCAAACTAGAATATGACCAAATTTGGTCGCGTATTAAAAGACCGCAAATTAGCCACCAAAACTGTTTTTTGGTCATTGATATGCGAATTTTGGTCGTTTTTTTGGTCATTTATATCTCATTGTTTGGTCACGTGTCTCTCAATTTTTTATTCTTTTATATATGAATTCTGGTCATTAATCTCATTTATCGGTCACTAATTTAGTCATTTTTAGTGGTTTTATGTGTGGTTATTACATTTTAGTAGTTTTAATGGTGACCATTATTTAGTAGTGTGTTCATTACATATTTATAACTAACTATGAAGAATACATTTACAGAACATTATATTCATCTTAAATTAAATTCGTTTTAATTACTAAAAATCAGAGCTGTGGCAGATTGCCTTCCAAAATAGAGCAACTTCCAGAAATTACACAACAGAACCTCTGCCAACCGATAAATACAACAATTTCCAGAAATTACCCAACAGAACCTCTGCCAATGCATAACTAGCTCTTTAAAAAGCATACCCACGAGAAAATACTACATAATTAATAATTAAATTGACTTTCCAATTATGAACAGCTTAGCATGACGATTTCGCCAGTTTTTTACACACTTTCTGATTTCTACAATAATAAAAAAATGCAAATATCTGTGTCTTGGGGTGTTTGAATGCCCTTAATCTATATATACATTCATAATAATGATTTGAAAAATATAAAATTATGGTCTACAAAAACGCTTCCTATTTTGGTCAAAATTCACCAGACCTATGAAATCATTGAACTTTACTCCTGCCTTGTGAACAGATTTGTGGGGGCACAAGAGTCAACTATGATTTGAAGTAGCAGCTCCATTACTTTATGATTTGAAGTAGCAGCTCCATTATCTGATAGTCTCAATCGCATGAACACCTCCATCAGTCAATCCTACAGCAATCCAATTAGGTTCATGTGGATGTGCAGCGATTACAAGTATATAGGTATTGCCACTGCATATAAACAATTCTTTACTCCATCTCTACGCTACCTTGGAGGAAGTTCAAGATCTTTATGATTTTAACTAGCAGCTCCATTATCTGATTTCTCTTTAGGCTTAATCACATAAACACCGCCATCAGTCAATCCTACAGCAATCTGATAAGGTTCATGTGGATGTGCAGCAATTACAAGTGGATAGGTGTTGCCACTGCATATAAACAAACAAAACAACTTTTCCGTTAAGTGGGTTCCAACTGCAACAGCCAGACTATTTAATTTAAAAGATCCTAATGTAATGTACACTACCATAATCCTTCTCCTTGTGAGAGGAAACAACTTACCTGCCCATGATAGGTATAAATGCAGAAGGGGAAATACGACATTGCAGCCTTAAAGATTCAGAATCAAATACTCCAATAGAGCCAT
>LPNX010342908.1:0-12226 GCA_001517045.1 Pseudotsuga menziesii
CCTATAATGGAAAAAATAACCAAGAAAAACTCTCAATAAAGTAGTCAGTTTCATACCATTCACTGCTGCATCAAAAAGTTGCTCAGAGTTCAAACCAGAAATAGCCACAAGGACCAATGGATGAGAAACAAGGGTGGAAGCTGGGATCCTGACCAAACAAAAGTATGTCTCTTAGCCACCTTCACCAATATAAATTAATGACATTTTAAAGCCTTGATTTACTAAACAAATTTAAAACAACATCTCGAAAACCCGGTAGTCAATCACTCACCCATGGCTCAATCTTAGCCAGGATGCAAAAGCATCCAAAACCTGTCAACCAAGATAGACATGATGCGCTTAGCAATAATGAGTAACATGAGCATAGCTGGATATGTCCAAAAAACACATCAGCTATGTACTTTCCTAAAAGCTTGAATTTCATTATATAAGACCATTATAGAAGAGTAAAAGAACTCATCAGAAAACATACAGTAAATAATAATGAAAGAACTGAAAACAGCATGGCACACAGCATGTTAATTAATTACGATTCAACCAAAAGGCAACAGTGGGATTTTAAAATATTATATGACAGGGAATACATCCAGCTTTTAGGTCTAGTAGATTATTAATTATTATCACCAAACAGAGTTTACTATTTGGGAAGAAATCAAACATAGAAATTTGAATCTCTCACCGTGTGCTTTGAACGTGCACAAATCCTTCTGTTACCCCTCACATTGCATGAGGCTTGCACTTGTGATTTTCATCACAAGAGATTTTTTTCTCACAAAAATCGAGCTTGTAGGATCACATTGCTAGATTTTTAATGAACAAGGGATGCATTTGGGTTTTGGCTGAAAGATGATGCTAACCTATGATTGATTTGATGTTGTCATGTGTGGGATGAGATGTTCTAATGGTGGTCTAGTGGATGATATTGTTGATGCTTGGGGCAGCTGCGGGAAGACATCCTCCTAGATGTAGTCATGGTGATTGGATTGACAGGTCATGGTGGTTTGACTTTGACCTATGGAGGATGATGATGGTTCACTCACCAGTGTATGTGAGGCCCCTGGAGGTAGCCTTTCTTGGCCATGGTGCTTGATCAAGTGGTAGAAGGCTTGGATGCATGCAGATCTACTCCCTGGTTCTGGGAGGCCCTAGTATAGTCCTTCTTGATCATGAAACTTAATCAAGTGGTACAGGACATATGGACTCTTCGTTGAAATATTTCAATAACTTGAGTTCTCTTACTAAGTTGTCCATGTCTTCCACCTTTCTCCCTGTCAGGGTTATTCTCTGAACTGAATTCCTCCTCTGGCTTGATGGGTACAAGCAACCCCGATACTCAAAGGTTTCAGCAGCAGCAATAGTGTCTTCCCTACAGACTCAGAGCTCTTCCAAAAAAAGTTACCTTTCACAATGGTAAGATGAAAAGTTGGACTCCAAACAATTGCCATTAAAACCCCTCTAGATCTCCTTTTTTGTTTCTTTGTTCTACTTAGGGATTTCGATTAATGATACAAAATAGTACAAAATCTCTCCTAAGGGAGGACTGTTTGGGTACTTGACCTGGACTGTGGGCCTTTCAGTGTGCAAAAACATGTATTATTGAGATGGATTTGAAGCAGCACACTACAACAAAAACTTGATTTAGCATCAAATTTAGCGCCGGATTTTAGTGTAATTTTTTCCCAATTGTGGTGAACAAACTGGCGCTAAACCTGATGCTATTGTACATTTTCGTAAAACGCCATATATTGCATCTTTTTTTCTGTCCTTTTTAACATCCATTTTAGCATCCATTTTTGCGCCCAATTTTTTGCATCTTTTGTTACACCTTTATTTCCACCCAATTTTGCAACTTCTATTGCGTCCTTTGTTACATCCTTGTTTGCACCCAGTTTCACGCTCAGTTTTGCATCCAATTTTGCTCCTAGTTTTCCATCGAGTCTTGCACCCAATTTGGCACCATGTTTTGCATAAAATTATGTGTCCAATTCAGCATCTAACGTTGCATCTAGGATTGCATCCAATTTTTGGCCCAATGTTGCGTCTAGTTTTGCATCCAATTTTACTTATAATGTTGCATCCCCATTTGCATCTAATTTTGTATCTTGTTTTATGTCTTTTTTTGTATCCATGTTTGTGTCTAATGTTTCATCTCATTTTACATCGTATTTTGCATCTAGGTTTGCACAGAGTGTTGCATCCTGGTTGATGTCTTTTTTTGCATCTATGTTTGAGCCCAATGTTGCACCCAATGTTGCGCCTAGTTTTGCAGCCATGTTTGTATCTAATATTGCATCTAGTTTTGTGTCCAATGTTACATCCCATCTTGCATTCAATATTACTTCTAGTTTTACATCCAATGTTTTGTACCATCTTGCATCCAATATTGTGTCTCATTTTAAGTTTTTGTTTGCGCCAAGTGTTCCTTCCATTTTTGCACCTGGTGTTACAGCTAGTTTTATGTCCATCGATACACCATATTTTGTGCTCAATTTAATGTCCAATTTTACGTCTAGTTAGGAGTCCACTTTTGCATCTACTGTTGCATTTAGTTTTGGACCTAGTATTGCATCTAGTTTTGAGTCATTAATTGTGTCTAGTGTTGAGTCTCTTTTTGCATCCAATTTTGCGTTGTGTGACATCCATTTTTGTGCCCATATTTGCGTCTGACATAAGGTCGACTTTTGCATCCAGTTTTTTGTTTGGTGTGACGTCCACTTTTACATCTTGTTTTGCATTTAGTGCTGCATCTAATATTGCATCCATCTTGCACTACTACATTTTTTACCTTTATAAATACATTCCAATATCATTAGGGCATGGAGGAATCGAACCACCAACCTCCTGCTTGTAAAACAGGCACTCTTCCATTGAGCTAGCACCCTTTAAGAATCGGGAAGAGGAGCAATATTAACACATAGATTTGATCATTTGTAATTCTAATAAAAGACAATAAGATCCAAAGACATTCAAGCTTAAAATCCAATTTGATTTTTCAAACACACTAATAAGCACAAAAATATACCGTCCTCTAGGAAACAAAATATCATAAACAGTTACGCAATCTATTAAAGTGGTCTGCAAAAGAGTCTTAGAAAACAACATAATGCATTGATGCATACCTAATAACCTAAAATTGATATGGACACAGAATAAGGGATGTGTTTAAGAAATAGTTGTAGAATCCAATTGAGGATGTGTGTGTTGCTACATAAATTTTGCTATTCATTGATGAGGTAATTTTGTTCAGCAATGGGATGGTAAGAGAAGAACTCATGAATGGTTACTAAAAGAAGATGCCTACAAACTAAATAGTTCTACAAACTAAAGATAAACTTAGGGAATATTTCTTAAAACTACCAAGAACACTACTACATTTCGACCAAAAATCCGACGGCCGTATTGTCAGATTTTCGACACTTCCCTGTCGCATGTACGACACTATGATTTTTTTAAAGTGTCGGTGAATTGTCGTCAGTTATCCAACATCTTTCCAAGCCGTCGGTTAAGCGACAACTCAAATTACCGTCGGTTAAATGTAAATCGTCGGTTATCCGACATCTAATTCATATTAAACTTTAAACGTAAGCGTCGATGAAGCGTCGGTTAAGCGACGGTTCACCAAAGAAACCCATCTATTAACTGACAAATTATAAAAACTGAAACATTGGTTAAGCAACGGATCACCAAAGAAGGCCGCCGCTTAACCGACGAATTATAAAAACTGAAACGTCGATTAAGCGACGGTATTGAAATTTTTTTTTTTTTTACCTGCAAGCCATCGCTTAACCGACGGCTATAAGTGTTTTAAAAAAAAAAATACAAATGCCACATGGCCACCAAACAAAGGATATACTCCATGCATCCACCATCAAGACTCATCGAAACATATTGATTTGACCTTGGGCTGCTTGAACCATATTTATTTGACTATAAATTTTATGGATAGAGAAGATTTTGTCTGTAGGATATATACGTGCCCAGACCAGCACACTTTGCATTCACACAATAAGACTGATGAACAGCTAATACTGGTGCAATGGAATTTGTGCTAATGCTGTCTCTATGATTTTGTAGATTAAGCTGAGGGGCTTATTGTCTTATCTTCAACCAGCACAACAAGGCTATTGGGGTGTCCTACAAGGACGAATGCAATCATTGTCATCCTCTGTGCACAACCTACCCACTCAGCACCCACATGATGCTGCAGATGAGAGTCAGCAGCCAGCTGAAGCATCTGGTCTAGGATAGATTTGGGTACAAAGCATGTTCAGTAGAGATCCAGCTACCCGGAGGAATTAAATAATGTATCAAAAATAAAATTGTGAAAAATGATAATTTTTTCTCTGCTCTCACTTGTAGGGATTCACTATAGTATTTTCTTTGCATGTTTCTTTCAATTGACAGTTTTCTTGTTCAAAAACGGCATAAGCAGGAAAGAGCTAGTAATCAAGATTCATACCCCACTAAATATCTTAAAATAAAAATCATAAAATGCAGAATTTGAAAAGACAAAAAAGAATAAAGAATGGAGCATAGCCTCAACTTCATACCATGAATGAAAAGCATTCTTTCCCTTTCAAAATAGTTTCCATAGCTGCATACTGATCATCAAAGACATTGTAAAATAACCTGTAAAATTCTTCCCTGTAGATGAATGAAATTCCAACCATTTGATTGTCAACATGTCTAAACTGTTACTGAAGGTTTCAGAAATTGAAAACTCTGAAAAAGGTTCCACATTAAGCTTATCAACAAAGACGAGAAGATTCTAGTTCCTCAAATCCACAATCAATTCATCCAAGCATCTAAATTGTATCATGAGCAAATTATTCAACTAATTCTATGACTTACTGCTCCTCCTTTGCCACTCCCTTGTCCATTGCATCAAATTTCTGGGTGAGAATTTATGCACCTATAGGTGAAAGCCCATGAATGATGAGTGCTTGCAATGTTCTGGGGAACTGATTCTGTATAAAACAACTGATAAATAAATCTCCAGTTCAAGAATGACTGTCAATAAAGTAGAGTAAATTCAAGCAGATACCATTAACAAAATAAATCTTTAAAGTATGCAACAGAATTCTTTTTTTTGGAAAAAATAGCGGAGTCTTATATTATGTAATTACAAAATTGAAAAAATGCATAGTACAATAGAAGGCTTTACTAATCAACATATCAGACAGTCTGATAACAATAGTCCCATTAGCCATTATCTTAAAAAGTTCAAGAAATTGCTATGTAGAAAATTACGAGTGAAACTAGACTTTGACCCTTGTAAAGTGGAGTAGTGATAATGAACTTGACACATGAAATTAGCGGGTATGCTAAAGTTAATCCAATACATTAGAGGGAAGATATCTCTGAAATCGTAGTCAATTTGGCAACTTGAAAGAAACTAGTGAAATCAGTTTTAAATTTTTAATCAAAGTGACATGACTCGAACTCGACAATGACTCGACAAGCTAATCAATAAAAGTAACTTGGTACTTGGCAGAAACTCAGCGTACTTATAAACACAAAAAAAATAAAAAATTAACAAAAAAAAGATGACAAATTCATTTCATGACAAATCCATCATTTAGATGTCAAAATAGATACATGCTAACGTAAATAGGAATATAAAATCATAAACATAATACCTACATGATATAGCTATAACCCATAGTCCTCAAGGCTGATAATCTAAAAACAAATAGCGGATAATCTGCAATTAGATAATACAAAAAAATCCATAATTTTTTGTCCGCTGATGTCTACAGATACTCTTGTTTCTGCTATTATCTTCATAGTGCAAATGGGGTTTAATCCAAAATGGAAAGTCAGTAATTCATGATCCCTGACACCCACCTTTTTTTCTGCTGATGTCTACAAATAATTTTGTTTCTACTGATATTTTCAGAGTGCAAATGGGGTATAATCAAAATGAAAATTCAGTGTTTCATGTTCCCCCCCCACCCCCCCAACCTTGAGGGTTGGCGTTCACGCATCTTGGCAGGTGGAGGCAGCATTTCTATCACCTGATGGAATCATAATGGTATGTTTTGGGCTTTCTCCAGGTACAGACCAGCATGCTATATGATATATGATTATATCTATGAGGGATCTTATTTTTCTCACTAAGACCCAACAGATCCCTGAAAGGGCTCTCCCCTTGTTACCGGATATATCATTGGATCACAGCATTTAGACGTGAGACACCAATATCAGGAGGTATTCCATGGCTCTGAGGATGTGGCTTTCCTTATCCGTGATTGTATGGGGCTTAAGATTTCACTATTGACCTTCACCTTCAATGAGCACTCCAGAGACATGTTGTTCCAGGTCTAGAGGGTCACCCCCCCCTCCCAATATGTCTTTATTGCAGCTTGCTATTTTCACTCAACCTATACTTTGAATTATAGTTGGAGATCTCATACTACTCTTCTTTAGGTGATGTCATTTTTCTAGGCAACTTCAATACCCACACAAAGAACTGGAAAATGTCATCCGTGACCTTATTGACGATGAGCTTTGCATCCATGAATTGTACAGAGGATTTTGAACTAGAGAGACATTCAGTGGATAGAAAGAATCCACTAATGTCTTATGATTTTTTTAGTAGGACAGTTCATAAACTGGTTCACAGGTCAATTCTGGTTCCATATCAGTCTGACCCTCAGCCAGTTTCAGTTCTGATCAATTTTCTCTTCACTCAATTCCCCACACCATTCGCAACCATAAGATAATTCATCCCTCTGGTACACATCCTAGGAACTGCTAGTATGATGAAGATCGTAAGGAAATGGAAAGGAAAATAGTAAATACAGTTTATCCTTGCTCATGATCCTCTATCTCAACCATTTGTAGGAAATATCGTTGTCACATATGGCACAAGAAATGTGAGGGCACAACCTATTCAAGGACTTAAATGGATGTATGTAGAAATGTAGGTAATTTTTGCCCCTTATATATATATATATATACAAACTTTCTAAATATCCCCTATTACCCCATTTCCTGAAATTTCAAAGTTGTCATTTCTGAAACCCATACCCCTTTCAGAAAGTTAAGTATTACCAACATTTCATCCAATATAGAGAAAAACAATGTAAAATCCAAGTGTGTAGCTTGCTGAAAAAAATATTGGGAATTTAGAAGAAAGCATATAACAGGAAGAATAAGATAATGAGAAAAGATGAAAAGGAAGGACAAAAAAGATGTTGATGCAGATTTTGTGATTTCCAAGGTTACTTCCAGCATCTCTCTTCCCATATTCTAGATGGAAGTAATTTCTTCCATTTATTCCTTCCTTAAAGCAACACATATAGTAACAACTGAATGCAAAAAAAAACACAATGAACAATGACTCCACAAGAGCTTACATCAAATTATATACTTACCACCATAACAAGGAGTAGTTTTTGGAGTGTTAAGGGTCTGAGATTCCCAAGTATTTTAGCAACTAGATCATCATCTTTGGAATATGAGTTCAAGCACTCTGAAATAGGAGGAAAAGTTGCTAAGTCAGACCCATCTCTATCTCTTTGATCTGGTGATTGATCTCCCACTTTGATGGACTGTGAAGTTTGACTTTGAACAGCATCACCCATCTTTTCATGAACACTTGAAATAAGAGCATTAAGAGCATCTGACTCATACACATCTAATCTCTACAACACAAATATTTTTCTGAAATCCACCCCATAAATATTCCATCTACTGGAAGTTGGATCAGAACTACAAGGCATCAGCTCCCCTGACCCACAAGCCACTACACAATTGTTCTGTTCCTTTTTGACAATGCCACCAATCTCTTGTGGAAGAGAAAGATCAATATTTCTATAATCTACAAAAGAAACAGCCATAGTGGAGTGTTGATTTTCTGTTGTTTGCAAGGAGCATTCACACTTTTTGGGTGATTAGTTCTGGTTCATGGAGCTGGTCACCCGACTTGTGCAATAGTCTTCAGAAGAAACCATTCTGTCACAAAAACTATTCCCCTTGTCCTCTTCAAGAAGAGAAGATGTATCTCCTTTACAGCTGTATTTATCAAGGTTAGTTAATCTTATAATTTCTCTGACATTCTTGGCTTTTGTGAAGTTTTCCTTTTCTAGCTTTTCTGAATTAGATTCAGCTACAGGCTCGTGATGTGTTTTACTGCCTTCTTCCTTCCCATTATGAACTGATACCGCTCTCAACATTTTGTCCTGCCCTATTTGAATAGGCATGCATAGACACAATGAATTAGTCATGACTATTGAAACTTAGTTTGGAGAATTTCCCACATTTTCCATCATCCACACCAAATGAATTTTCAAAAAATTGTTTATAAACAAACACTAGCATTTTAGTTGTGCCTAGAGCTTTAGTAGAAATGTTATTGTACCCAGCTATCCAGAAAACAATCGTAACTGCTTTATTTATGGAAGAAAAAATATGTGGAAAACCCAGCATCAAGGGTCTCAGTTAGAGCTGAAAACTCATTCATGATTCAAAATATGCTTTATAGAATCTAGAATCAAATTTAAATCAGTATATCCGTATAAATAATGCATTTTCCATGGATCCAAATGAGATACCATTTCACAGAAATACCTATGAAGAAAAATATTTGTAGGTAGAGCTTTAGTTGAAATGTTCCGAATTGAAGTTCAAGATGCACATTATTGTAGACAGTATAGAAGCAAAGAAATTTGTGAGAAGTCTAAACCCAGAAATCAAGGGCCTCAGTAAAAGTGAAGAACTTGTTCATGCTACATAATATGTTTCTACATGCTTGTACATTTTTGCGACACCTTATGTCTCTAAAAGTGAAAAACTTGTTCAAGATGCATAATATGCTTCTACATACTTTTACAAATATAGATTGTAGGTAGATTAAATAGGAGATTTGAATAAAGCAATCTGGTGTAGGCAAGACATCTCCTAATACTATGATTTTCAATAAACATATATATTCTGAGATAAGATAAGTTAATTTTATTAATATCCACAAATGACCAAGGAAAAAGGTCAATGGAACTAGAATGTACAATTAGTCATCCATGGATGATCAGAGTGTCGCTTGACACTTATGGAAACCAAGAAAAACTAACAAAGTACAAAAGATACAAAGGTCAATAAATGGAAGAGTTGAGCATGCCCTAAGTAAGATAAAAGTGCAAAGCCTAATAAGCATGAGGCTCTAGTTCAACCCACAAATGGAGATAGAAGTGGAAGAAAAAAGAGAGGTAGAGGGAGAATAGGCATCCCTGTCATCCTCTATAACTATGAAGGGACCAACACAAAGCATGATGATGTCCTCTAGGGAGAACCCTGGGTTGAGGTGGCCTAGTTGGGTAATCCTTGGAGGGGATTTAGACAAAAAGGAACCATTGCTCATAACATTTGAGGCTGAGGATAAAATTATCATGATGGAAGTCTAGCTATTTGAACGGAACCTAGTGTGCAGTACTTTATAAGGAGCAAGTATGGCTCTAAGGTCTCATAGAAGTGGAATGTCTTATAGCCTAGTAGAGAGAAATTTGTTGTCACACACATATTCCACCAAAAATATTTCAGGGTGAGTCTATCTAGTGCTTACCACCTCTAGTAGTCAAGATAGAATCATGTTCAATAATTTAATTCCCTCTATAGAAGAGAGATGTATGTATAGTGATCTATTTTTGCTGAAGAACATGGAAAGCCTAGTAAAAGAAATGAACTCAAGCAAGGAGGTTAACTTATCTATTAAACAGCATCTACTTACAAGTGCAACTGATATGGTGGAATGCCTGAGAATGGATCCTAGTAAAGTCATTTTGCTTAAGTTTTATTTGGGGAACACTGAGGACTCATTGATGTTGAACCAATCCAAAAAGTTCCGGGAATTTCTTGGAGGCAATGGTAACTTTTTTCCTTTAATTGATGCTTTGGATGGATGCCATAATGAGTCAGTGAATACGAAGGTGCTACAGCTGTTTGTTAATCTTTTAACAGGTGATCCGAGTTATATTAACTTGAAACACACCTTGCAAGAAAATTTCTTATTGATGGATTCATCTTCTTTGGCTTCATGGCTGGAAAAAATGCTGCTAGGATATACTGCTCAATCAACTGTAGGTAATTTGCCAAAAGGAATCTCTAATTCAGTAAGAGATTCAGCTATTGCTTTCATCAATGCTCTGGTGTCACCTTCAGAGGCAGAGGCAGAGGCAGAGGCAGGCTTGTAGCAGGAGAAGGTGACAAAGTAACAATCTTAGATGTGAGGCAACTTATTGGATAGCCAGCTGTTGCACCTGTGACAGCAGACAAGTCTAATGTGAAGCCTCTTTCCAGGAATTCAGTTCGATTTGAACTAGTTCATCTTGTTTTCAACTCTGCAAATGAGAACTATTTGGCTGTAGCTGGGTATGAGGAATGCCAAGTTCTCACTGTCAATTCTCGAGATGAAATAACAGACCGTCTTGCAATTGAGCTTGCTTTGCAAGGTGCTTACATTCGACAAAACTCATAAATAAACAAGATGGGAACCCACAAACAATACTGAGGTAACAAATTTCAGAAACAGAGGATAAACATATATTAACAAAAATACAGAATAAAAATTAAGTAAACATCAATAACAAACCAGATCTAATGCCTAATTGCAATCTCGAAACAAGATTAAGGCAAAAGGTGGCAACCTCAATCAAAACCCCACATGATTTAACGATCAAAAGAGAAAACCCTGATTCGTAGTCACAAAAACAAGCCCTTCTCAGAACCCAATATTACCCAGAAATTGAGACTTATAGAACAAAAATATCCCGCAAATATAGACCAGGGCTTTCAATAAGGGCATAAATCACAGCGAAACCCTGTTGAAAGAAAAAAGACTTCACCCTAAAACTGTAAAGCCCTCTTCTAATCATTAAAACAAAAAACCCACGAAAATTACAGAGTAAACAATTAAACCCAGTTGTACAAACCTGCAAAGATCGATGTTCTAATATTCGGCTAATAAACCCTCAACAGAAATACCCAAGAAAATGATAATTTAGGTATAAAATCAATACCTCAAAAGCCGATGTCGAGGTACAGATCGCAAACGAATTCACATGCTTCTGAGAATCTTCAGAGCAAGGAGAAAGAAGAACAGAGAGACACCACAACTTCTATCCTTCCACACCGAGTGATTTGTAATGTTAAAATAACACAATTGTTATTGGTATCGCCCTCTTAACCACAGGTTATGTTACTCAACTAACGGTTATACTCACAGTAAACTCATGGATTTTTTTTTCACACCAAAAAAACAACTTTATATAGGTTACGTTACTCAACTAACGGTTATACTCACAGTAAACTCTCGGCTTTTTTTTTTCACACCAAAAAATAACTTTGTATTGAACTCATGGCTTCTTTACCTTTACCTTTATTTGGTGAATATTTTAATCATGATAAAACTTTGGAATGGCTTTTGTTAAGGCGGTTGCAACCCCTCAAATTATTGTAACCTCGGCCTCATTTTTGAAGTTTCTCATGCAACCCCTCAAATTATTGTATTTAGTGGAACTTGTTGATGACTATGGGTTGTTTACAAGTGCCTCGGTTCTTTAGTATGGCTTCCAGATGTACTAGAGGAGGTGGGAATACAAAGGTCTAAAATATTCTTAGAAGAATGCTAGGGCAGTCTGAGGTAATGAGACAAGCGATATAGTATCTCAATATTCATGTGGAAAACCAAGAGATCAAATAGGAGGCAATGGAATCTAAGTTGAAAGAATAAGGTTTGATATCTGATAAGGTTGTTAGTGATTCTAGTAAAATGCACTATAACATAATTTTTGGGTTTGCACAAGGTTCCCAATCTCTTGCCAACCATCCCATCATTTCCATTGACTTAGTCAAGGAAAGGGATGTTGAGGAAGAAACAATACAATAAATAGTTGTGGCATTTATAGAACAACAATAGGTGCATGGAGACGTGGCTTGGAATGAGATGATGTGTCTATGGAGAAATCCCATGGTGGGCATAAATTTGGTCCAAATTAGTCTCTATTTATAGTTTTTACTTGTATTTTCTTGCTTGGCCAGTATGTAAGAGAGTATAGAGTTTATCTTTAGGTTTTGGTTTTATTTTGTACTCTTATGAAGAACTCTATGTGATGGGTCAACTCAATACAATTTTTTAGAAAATTTTGGACTCTTTGTATATTCAACAATTTGGTTCATCCATAATCTTCTTAATATAAACCAATACACTTATCTCTAAAAAAAATACATT
>LPNX010342939.1:0-22301 GCA_001517045.1 Pseudotsuga menziesii
GAGAGAGAGAGAGAGAGAGAGAGAGAGAGAGAGAGGGATGGTCCTCGTTTCTCCTGTTGGCCTTTTAAAATTAGCTTTTTAGTAGTAATATCCAACTTGAAAAATACCACCACTATTCCTCAAAATATTTTGGCTACAATAAAGATCCAATCCACAAATGAGAACATGTACATGATAATATTACTCAAATGAAAAAATATTCTTATCAATTACAAATCACTTTCAAAGAGTTAACAATGAATCATTTCACTTTTCATTTGGGGGGCGAAAAGATGTCAAATCTCTATTGGTGCATTGAAATATTATGCAATAGTAATATTTCCACTCATCGACACCTTTTGAGACCTTTGACTTTGTTCCCCTACTCTTGATTCCTTCACAATCCCACTTCCAACCGAGTAGTCTTCCAAATGTGTACAGGGAGGGGGTCTTATAAAGTAAGTGACTCAAACACTTCTGAAAGGGATTCTCAATGATAAAGATCAATGAGGCATGAGGGAATGAATTAATAAAATTTATGGTGATTATTCTCTAGCATGACAATATGAATGGGTGTCTCCCTTTGTTTTTCCCATAAAATCTATTTTATGGATGATTGAGATAGATTTATATGGTTACCGTTTAGTTTTGCTAGTTACAATCGAGACCAAACAATCCCAAAATAACATAACTTTCCATATTTATGAAATTTGTGTATATTTTTACCAATTTTTTGAGGTCCATGCACCTTCCTCAAAGAAAAATTGTGTGGAACACACCTTTCTATCTATCAAAAGGTGCACGAGGTCTCGTTTGTGGTTGCAACTTCAAGGATCAAAGGAGAATGAGTTGGGATCTTATTTTAGGGATGTGGGCCATCATATAGAGTCAAATTGTGAGTTATTCTTTTCTTATAAGTTCATTCTTGTGAGTGAATAGGGACACTTGGGAAAGGAAAATTTTAGGGGAGAAATTTAGCTCATGGGCTATTTTCCATGTTTTTTTCCAAAAAAAGGTTTACCAATTTGCATTTTTTAATCCCTGTTTCACCTAATTTCGATGGAGTAAAATTTTTTCACTCTAAAATTGCCAAATTATTATATAAAATATGTTAAATCCTTAGAAGTTGAAATATTAAATTAGAAAAATATAGCCAAATATTTTATAGTAGACATTTTTGTTGGAGTTTGTACAACTTCAGAAGTTATTCTTATTGTTCTTGTATTGTACCTCCTATGGGAGATGAACTTATTCTAATCAATCATACAAACCCTAGAAGAACAATGTCGACCTTGGGGAGAAAAGAAAGCAAAAGAAAAGAAAAAATACAAATTATATTTCTCCTCCAAGGGAAGTAGGCCCCTGTTGAATTATTAGTGGAAAATATGTATAAATAGGAGGTGCCCCTCCTCATTATTCCACATAGCAGCAACACAACAACACAGTGAAGTTCACAGTTTTCTGGAGAGAGAGATGTTCACATATACTAAAGAAGAAGATTGTTTTTAGGGTTTCTATCTTTATAAATTAGTTCCATATTTCCTCTTTATTATTCATTGTACAATGTTCTCAAAATTATCATGTCTAGACGAAGGTTACTGGGTTTTCTCCCATTTGGGATTCCTAAGATAAAATTCTGGGGTTATTGTCGTGTTATTGTTCTGTGCTTTTTCTATCTTCTTATGATCCTATTGATGAATAAAATTAAGATATACTACTATAATCTTATGAAAATCTAACATGGTATCAGAGTAGTGCTAGAAGAAGCCATTGCTAGAACTCTGTTAGAAACCTATCGGAACTAGGGTTTCATATTTCAAGGTCTTCACTCAAACTTTTGGCAGAAAAAGAGCCTTGGTAATTTTATCTAAGGAGGGCACATCTTTTGGTGAGGACATAATTAAATTCTGACAATTTTTAAATTTTGACCTAATTCTATAGCCGCAACATAAATTAGGGTTTCAATTTTTGACCTACTCCCTCAGTTTTGGTTCGACTCTACCTCTGCTCAGCTCGCCTCTCTAGGGTGCATTTATCCTTTGATTTAGTTTTTTGAAACTCCAACCTTCAATTTTGACCTAATCTCTTTTAGGGTTTCATATCGATATCTGCAGTCAAGATGATCAGTGAAGGTTGAAGATCATATGGAAGGAGCCTCTAACTTCATCCCCTAGAAGTATAGGGTTCTTCTTCTACTAGAAGAAAATGACTTATTACATTTTATAATTGAAAAGGTCCCAGAACTAGAAGCCTAAGAAGACATACCTTGTTGGAGGAATAATTATGCCAGTAGCTGTCGAAGTTCACAAAAAATGAAGCATGAATCTTCAACTGCTGATGTAGAAGAAGCTCATCATCACACGAAATAGAAGAATGATGAGCGTACATAATTCTTCTTCTTATCAGCTCTATCAGGTATTGTTCCCACCACTAGTGATACTTGGCTCATAGATAATGGTGCATCTAGACAATGACGTGATATAAATAAAATCTCTTAGAAGTAGTTGAGAAGGATTCTCATCTCGGAGTTGTACTTGGAGATGATGCCAACTACACTGTGAAGGGATATGGGGATACCTCCATTCAGCTAGAGTCTAATGATACTCTACAATGAAGTGATGTTCTTTACGTACCTGGTATGAAAAAAAATATTGTATCCATATTAGCCTTAGAATACAAAGGATATAAGGTAGCATTTTCAGATGGAAAATTACTTGCTTAGTAGAATAACTCAGGCATGGATATCGCCAAAGTAATTGGTATGAGAGAGGAGAGCTTGTATCAATTGAACACTCTACCATTCCATGCCCTATTACATGACCTTGCAAGTATGGGTGAGCTATGGCACAAAACACTAGATCATTAAAATTACATAGCTCTCCCAACAGTAATGAACATAGTTACAGGTATACCAGTGCTACAGGTAGACCATGATGGAACATGTAAAGGATGTGCACTCACAAAGAGTGCCAAGAAATTCTTCCTAGATAGTGAGAGCAGATCCAAAGAAATCTTGGATCTAGTACACTTTGAATTGTGTGGCCCAATGACATTTTCCTCATTGGGAGGATATCATTACTATGTGACCTTCATTGATGACTACTCATGGAAGATTTGAATCTACTTTATTAAGACCAAGGAATATGAGGAAGTACTCACTAAATTCAAGGAGTTCAAAGAACAACTAGAGAATTTCTCAAGGAAGAGGATAAAGATTCTAAGATCAGATAATGGTGGAGAATACATCTCTATAAAATTCAATTATTTGTGCAAAGAAGTAGGAATTAAGAGGGAGCTTACAGTTCCCTACAATCCCCAATAAAAAGGGGTTGCTGAAAGAAAGAATAGAACAATTTTGGAGGCATCCAAAGGCATGATACATGACTAGAGTCTACCCATGTTCTTATGGGTAGAAGCATCCAAGACAATTGTATATGTTCAGAACAAATTCCAACATAAGATAGTGAAGAGCACGACTCTTGAAGAAGATTTTACAGGAGTAAAACCAGAAGTGGGTCACCTCTGAATCTTTGGTTGTCCAGTATAGATACATGTTCCCAAGGAGAAAAGGAAGAAGTTAGAACCTTCAGGAAAGAAGGGAGCTTTTGTGGGATACAATGAATATTCAATTTCCTACAAAATCTATATCCTAGGATCCAGACAAATTGAAGTTAGGAAGGATGTGACCTTTGAAGAAGAAATGGCTATCACAAAAGGCAAAGGATCTGACATTGAGATTGATGATGAGGAAATGGAGAGGAGATTAGTTTCCCCTCCTATTCAGAATGAATTAGTAAATAAACATGAACCCATCGATCCCATTGATCCAGTAGCGACAATTGATAATCAGAAAGATATAGCAATAAGACAAAAAATACCTATATGGGCACAACAAACCTTACAAGATGATGAGGGGCATGAAGCCCCACATGGTGCTTCCCAAGAAAGTAAAATACCTCAGAGGTTCTCCAGTTATGTAGCATTGATGAGACACATTATTGATTGAGAACCCACCACTTATGAAGAAGCATCCAGACACCAAGTTTGGAAGGATGCCATGGTGGAAGAATATAAATCCATCATGAAAAATGATGTGTGGGATATTGTACCGAGACCTAAGGAGAAGTCAGTTTTAAATAATAGATGGATATACTAAATCAAACATGGAGAATATGGGAGTATTAAAAAATATAAGGCCATATTTGTTTCCAGAGGGCTCTCTCAGAAAGAGGGAGACGATTATGATGAAACACTTTCTTACGTGGCTCGATATACTTCCATCAGATCAATCATTGCTATTGCTTCAACTATGGGATGGAAGTTGCATCAAATGGATGTCAAGACAACCTTTCTCAATGGTATTATTGAGGAAGAAGTATGTATTGAACAACCACAAGGGTTTGTTGTCCATGGAAACGAGTCTCATGTATGCAAGCTAAAAAAGGCTTTATATGGACTCAAGTAAGCACCCCTTGCTTGGTATGGATGAATATATGGATTCTTGGTCAGTTTGGGATTCACCAAGAGTGATGCAGACCCCAACCTTTACTACAAGGACCTTTACTACAAGGTTGTGAATGATGAGCCATTGATTTTGGTACTATATGTTGATGACTTGTTTCTCACCAGAAATGAGAAACTTATCATATGGTGTAAGAAGAAACTCGCCTTTGAGTTTGAAATGAAGGACATTGGATTGATTCATTAATTCTTGGGATTAGAAGTATGGCAGAGGCAGAAGGATATTTTCCTAGTTCAAGGAAAATAAACCATAGATATACTGAAGAGATTCAAAATGTTGGACTTCAAGTCCATAGCTACTCCAATGGATCCAAATTTGAAGAACTTGAGATATTCTACTTCAGATTCAAATTTGATCGATCCCACTATGTATCTCTAGCTAATTGGGTCCTTGACGTATCTGTTGAACGCCAGACCGAATATTTGTTTTGCTGTAAATGTCCTCAGTTAGTTCATGTGCGAATCAAGGAAGATTCACTGGATTGCTACAAAACATGTGCTCAGATAATCACGTGGAATTGTGGGATATAGTCTACGATATGATTCAATAGGTGACTTGAAATTGCAAGGGTTTTCATACTCAAATTGGGTCATATGTACTTTAAGATGCTATTTCAGTCTAGGTTCTCCAGTAATTTCCTGGTGCAATAGGAAGCAGAACTCAGTAGCTCTCAGTGCTGTAGAGGCCAAGTATATGGATGCTAGTTCAACAACTTGAGAAGTAGTTTGGATTCGTAAAATTCTTACAGGATTGTTTGGCCAGATTCCAGAGCCAACTATGATTCACTCTATTAACTAGAGTTGTGTGCAGATGACATTGAACCCTGTTTTTCACGACAAGTCAACGCACATAGAAATTAAATATTACTTCATACATGATACGGTGCAGAAAGGTGCGATTGATCTACAATATATTTCGACAGATGACCAAACTATATATTTTCTCACCAAGCCTCTTGCCAGGGTGAATTTTGAATACTTTTGCGAAATACTTGGAATAGAAGAGAACACATCCCTCCTTGAGAGGGAAAGATGACTGAGATAAATTTATCATACTTTTTCCTGAGTATCTATACTTGTCCAGGTTCTCAGCCAGGTATGGGAGAAATCCCATCGACATATGAGACAGACAGGTAGTAGATGGTTGGGTTCTCACATGTGTCTCTTCTCATTCAGGTGCTCAACTAAGTATTGGAGAAATCCCATCGGCAGATGAGTCAGACAGGTAGCAGATGGCTGTGTGATTGCACATGTACATCTACTCGTTTAGGTTCTCAGCCAGGAATGGGAGTACTCCATCGACAGACGAGACAAAAAGGCAGTAGACAGTCATGCACGTGTGCTCATCCATGATATCTAGCTAGGCATGGAAGTATTCCATCGACAATAGAGACAAATAGGTAGCAAGATATTTTCTCTCAAACATTCAGATAAAACAAATTCATAAAGACAACCTTCAATACATTTAGAGATGATAGAGACATTATAGATGTACAGATGAAACCTAGATGATCGTGATGCAGATAAAGAATGAAGAATAACTTCCTTGTTGAGAGGGAGTGTTGGAGTTTATACGACTTTAGAAGCTATTCTTATTGTTCTTATATTGTACCTCCTCTAGGAGATGAACTTATTGTAATCAATCATACAAACCCTAGAAGACCAATGTATACCTTGGGGAGAAAATAAAGCAAAATAAAAGACAAAATGAAAATTGTAAAATATAAATTATATTGCTCCTCCAAGTGAAGTTGGCACCAGTTAAATTATTAGTGGAAAATTTGTATAAATAGGAGGCGCCCCTCCTCATTATTCCACATAGAATCATCACAACAACATAGTGAAGTTCGCAGTTTTTTGGGAGAGAGAGAAGTTCACATATACTACAGAAGAAGACTGCTTTCAAGTTTTCTATCTTTGGAAAGCATTTCCATATTTCCTTTTTCTTATTCATTGTACAATGTTCTCAGAAACATCCTCTCTAGACGAAGGTTGCTGGGTTTTCTCCCATTTGGGTTTCCCAGGATAAAATACTCGTGTTATTGTTTTGTGCTTTGTCTATCTTCTAGTGATCCTATTGATAAATACAATTAAGATATACTACTATAATCTTATGAAAATCTAACAATTTTTAAAATTGATAAGATTTTCCAACATTTATACACTTTTAAATAAGTATGGATCCTTAAAATTTTCTCTGTGATACTATCATCATGATCATGGAAGTGTCAAATTGTACTATAACATTCTTTCACTTATAATTTATATAGCATGAATTTATTTTCACTAAAAATGAATACTGGATAACTTAAACCCTTATTTATAAAGCTAGAGAGGATTTTTAGCATGATTTTCCATTCTTTATGGATGAAAAAATATGAAATCCATGAATTTGCATATTTTTGTGAGTTTCTGTCATTTTTTGTTATTCATATAGAAACAGAATGACTTTACCTCTTTTGTTGTAGCTTTTATCGAATGAGAGAGATTTTCCAACTCTTTGCATTTTAATGAATTAAATACACTTTATCAAAATAAATGAGAATAATAATTATTTCAAGATCCACATGGAATAAAGAATTATCATTTAATGATTAGTAAAAAAAAAACCATTACTAAAATAAATCATTATATAACATGAGATTATAACTATTAGATATTCAAATGTTAATAAAGGCATGTCAATCATGATCCTTTCCCCACAAAAAGAACCTCTCGTTGTGAATATATTACCATTCTCTTGGAAGCAAAATTAGTTAATTTTTTTTTTTATCTTTGTTATTTCTTCCTTTTTTTTTTTTTTCAGATGGAAAGATCCACGGGAAACCCATCAATACTTCCCCACATTCATGGATGGTAGAGGTGGTAAACCGCCGGTTATCCTAGCAGAAGGCCTAACCCCAGAGGACTCAAGGCTCGAACTCGTAACCTCCCCCCACAAAGAGAGTGTGCGCACATCTTACCAATTGAGCTAACCCTTGGGGCTTTGTTATTTCTTCCTTATAAATAGTATTCCATGACATTATTTCTAATATACACTATATTAAATAAATAAGCTACTTGTAGGTTTTCAAAATAGGAAATTGACTCAATTAATTGGAGTATCGTTTCACACCTCATGAAATCCCATTGCATCGATATTTTGAAACAAAAATGTAAATACAATTATTATTTACATTAAATATAATTTAATAAAAATAAAAGCTATAACAAGTTACATATATGAAATATATTAAAAGCAGATGCTTTGGACCACAATTTTTATCATAGTTTCTATAGTTGGGGGCCATTCTTTGTATTTTTTCTAGTCTCTTACTTTATGTTAAAATGACGTTTTTTTTATGTAGTTCGATACATATAGCTTCTAAGGAGGAAATGCATGTACTTATCACACACCTGTTTTCTTCGATTTTTGAATGTCAATATATTGAGCACATATTGGACATGAACTTTACTCTTTGTTTGAAGACCTACAATATATAATGTTACTACTATACGAAAACATCATACAATTTCACAAAGTAATGAAATATATAACGTCAAAGTGTACTTTACATACCACAATTGTGTTTATCAAAAGGTTGTCATGAATAATCCACAAAATATTCGATATAAATTGAATATTTTTTTCGTAATTGGTTTGGGGATGACATACATAGTGATGCCAAACCATAACTTCAAAATTTCATATATATATATATATATATAGCTTGGTACTTACCCATTTATTTTAAAACATGCATATCTACTATATTATACAAACAAAATATGTAATAAATAAGAAAACTTAATTAACATGTTGTATAAAAAAAATGAAAATAAATACTCTAAGATATTAAATGCCAGCATTGTGTGCTCCCTTTTTATTGACATCAAAGGTGGAGAATTGTTTCTTATAACAGAAGTTGGCCATGTCAAATAAATGGCTTTGATATCCCCAAATTTATTGAAACTATTAATACTAATGGAAGCCTAACATTATGAGGTTCTTGATTAAAACTAGGCATATATCATTTCCCAATGCCCCTAACTACAAAACCATATGTACAGGCATTCACATAACACCACCTTCACTTCTCTTCCATATGTGATAATCCATAGGTCGAGTTATTTTTTTCACTTGACTAATCAATGGGACTACGAAATTTTGAGGATATGATCAAAAACCTTACATGGCACATTACTTTTCACCTGATCAAAGTGATATCTACTGATTCCAGATTTAGATTAGTTAATTGTTGTTCCATGATCTCCATAATATATAATATAATCAATGAGACATGCCTCAATTGTTGATACTCTATTCCTATATATCTTTCATATGGCCACACACTTCTTAGTACATGTGAAATAAATTATTTAGGTGTGACAGGATAGTATTTTTTTAAAGATGAAACATATGTGGATTTGTATTATAAAATCGGAAATATTACAACAAAGTTACAAGACTTGGTTGTCTAGATTTCTCATGAAGCAGAGGCTTGTTCTCATAAATATATAATTCAACACATATAAAAAAAACTTACAAAAACAACTCCATAAAGTTTGCTTCAATATATCTCGACATACCTACCTAAAAACAAAGAACAAGTGAAAGCCATAAAAAATTGACAAGTTTCAAGGGAATACATGTCCATTGTGGCCTTCTTCAACTTGCTAGTCCTTTGTAGCCAAATCTTGGGAACTTAAAATCTCCATTATTGATAATTGTTGACTAGTGGAAATAATATTCCTCCACCCATTTAGATCCCCCTAAAGGAGTTCCTTGGGACTATGTAGCATTAGAAATACCAAGGATAATGTTGAAGTGGGTTTTAGTTTCACTAACCAACTTGTTTATCTCCCCCCCTTGCAATTGGATAGTTGAATCAAGGACCTACTACTTGGTATACTGTTGAGCCATATAGGCTTGAATAATATCCATGGAAGGCCTCCTACTTGCAATCTTTATGAGGCATATGGGATTGAATGATGTCCACTACACCTTTCAAACCTTCCAACTATGATTTCATGTTTCTCATCAGGTGCTTAATTTCCCTATTTTCATGCACATTATCTATGTTAGAGCCCTAATTGGAGCCACATTACATTTATAGATACTTGAAATTATAATTTACAAACTGGAGGGTGAGATAAGGGATTTCCTCTCATGGACCATGCTAATTAATTTGTCTCCCTCACCCACTTGTAAGTCATGCATTACATCGAAGATTATCCCTATATAAATTAGTCCCACCTATGTTGTGAAGTTTCCCCAAAATTTTCATAAGGGTATAGATGAGGGAGAAGGAAGAACCATAGTATGGGAGGACAGAGGCATGAGTGAATTCCTTGGCTCCCATAGGGGGCATTAAATCCACCCAATGGCTTCCAGATGCCTTTAGCTACTAGATATAGTCCATGCCATCAATAATTCAATTTCCTTGCTTTAGGATTGAGTTAATAAATGAATTAGAAATCCTCATGCCATCTATTAATTTTAAAAGAAGGGATCCACCTTCATTCAGGGTGGCTTCCATTTTGAACCATGATTCCCTTATCCAATTTTGTGGCTTCATTGGCAAAGTGATCAACAATGGATTTGTTTTCTCTTCTAACATGAAGAAATGAAGTTTACTTTAATTGATTGAGGCACAAAATATATGCTTAGATATATCCCAAGTAAGGAATATATTTCTTTTTTGGACTGCTTCCATGCTTGTTTAATAACTACGAGGTAATCGCCTATAATGTGGAACTTTTGTATCTAGAGGCCATAAACTGATTTCAATCCCATGTATAGGGAATACAATGATTCCATGTTATTATTGACCTTTCCTAGAACACATGAATATGTTACTTGTTAGGATTAATTAATCCTCCCTTTACCCACATAGTCTATTTGTTCATTTTTCCTATCTTAGGAGGTCATTTTCACTTTACTAGAGTAAGGGGGGACATGCCCAAGAATCATATACAATTTTGAGTTTTGGGGCCATTGGTTCCAATACCTACATTTTAGGAACGCTCTCTGAGTGCCACCAATAGTCACCTTCAATTGTTTGTGGTGTGTAGTCAGTCATGTTCAATTATACTCTGATTGCGACTAGTTAGTTCATTGCAAGTCACTCTAGCACTAGTTTTGCATGATTCAAGGGAGTGTGGCGCCTTTTGTTCACCTACCTTATCAGTTAACTGATTGTGAAATGAATTAGTTATCCAGAGTTAAACTAGTGAGCTCAAACTGTGATTATTTCCACACTAAGTTAGCACATTAGTCAGTTTGAGTTGGTGAATTTGAATCTTATCTACAATATTCTAATTCTCCTTATTGTATGACTATTGTCTTATTGACATGTTAATGAAGATTGTTGTAATGATATTATGTCCAATACTTGTTTGATTTGTGTGAAATTTATGTCATGAATCCATTGTTCAGTTTACATTGTTTTGTCAATTCCACCGCATCCTTCTTTTCAGATATATTTCATTCTAGATTGTAGATCTATGGTTCATGAAATTTAACATGGTATTAGAGCCTATGTTTAGGCCAACATCAAACCTCACAAAATTCCATGCTTGAACAAGAAGCAATTTAGTTTCCACATAATTCCCAAAATCATTGCATTGTTCCCTCTGTATTTTGTCTAGAGAAGTCTATCCAGGTGTGATGGACTCAGAAAAAGTACTCATGTCGAGGTGGATAGGTTTGAACTGATCATGTTTGTGAATTGAAGTTTTTTTGAAATGATTCTTGGAAGTTACATTATTAGTTCTTGAATAATTGTTGATCAATATACGAGTGAAATGGAGAATTCGGCTGCTCTATCTCCCAGGATCCTTACACCCTTCAATTACATTGATTCGAGGGAAAATATGAAGTTTTCCTTATGCAATAAAGGCCTGTATAGGATGACAATGGGAAGAGAAGTTGAAATCCAACAATATATTGAGAAATCCATGTTTTTGGATAAGTTAAATGAATCCTTTGGCTTCATGTGCATCCACATATCCAGGGAGATTTTATTCCACCTTGAGGGACTCATAACTCTGAAGGAAGTGTGGGATAAGCTCTAATCCTTGTTTGGAAAACATGATGAGATAATATTCCATACTCATACTTTTGCTTGTGCATTACTAGAGTCTCCAACTAAGAGGGATTGATTCTTGGAGGCTTTGTCTCCTCCCATCTGAATCAATTTGTATTTTTCTTGTATTAATTATTATGCAAATGCATCTAGAGATGGCATTTTCCAATGTGGGATTGAGAAGAAGGATGAGAAAATTGTGCTCTCTATTCTGAGCAAGCTTGGCTCAGAATTTTTAGTTTTTGTATCTACATTACACTCTGTAAGGATATCCATCCTAAATTGGAAAATGGCATCTCTAGATGCATTTGCATAATCATTAATACAGGAAAAAGACAAATTGATTTAGATGGGAGTGCTCAAAGCCTCCAAGAATCAATCCCTCTCAAATGGAGACTCTGGTAATGCACAAGAAAAAGGGAAGCAAAGGGGGAAAGAGAACAAGAATGTTGATTCAAAACCCAAGGAGAAGCAAAACCATTCTGATGGAGCGTCTGGTTCCAAGAAGAATAAGAGCAATAAGTTTGAAAAATATAAATACTCCTACTGCATGAGAGGATTTCATCTAGAAAGTGAGTGTATGAAGAATACCATTGACCATTTATATAAGCTCCTTGAACAGAACAACATTTCCCTTCCTCAAGGAGCAAAGAAGTCTAAAGTTGGAAACCAGATAGAAGAACATGAGAGGTAACATGCATTGAAAGCAGGCTTCACTCAGTCAAAGTCCTATTTGATTGATTCAGGAGAATCCAACCACATTGTTTCCTCCAAAGAAATCTTCACCTCTTTGGATCTTTTTGGAGGACCTATCATACATATGGGGGATGATTCATAGATCCTAGCTGTCAGGAAAAGATCCATTAAACTTGAGCATGGAGAATTCTAAAATGTTCTCTATGTTCCATCTCTTATAGAAAACCTGTTATCTGTATGTCATATGACACATATAGGTTCTCGCAAGAGAGTTACATTCGATTCCGACACAATAGAAATCACTGAAGCCTATACTAGAAATATAATAGCAAAAGGAGTTTCTAATCATGCCTTCAAGGAATATGATTTTTCCCATTTCCTGCCTATTTCATATCCGAAAGCCTTATTGACTCATGTCAATAACACAAGAAAGATGTGGCATGAAATATTTGCACACCTGAACTTCAAGTATCTACAACAACTACACAATGACAAGTTGGTTGAGGGCTTTCCTCTCATCAAATCTTATGAAGGAGTGTGCACTAGTTGCTTGGTAGGGAAGCATCCAGAGAAAAGATATGAGGTTGGAAAGTAAACAAGAGCTACCTCCACACTAGATCTAATACACAGTGATGTCTTAGGACCAATTCCTACAACATCAATGAATGGATCCATATATTTTATAACCTTCATTGATGAGTGTTCAAGGTATTGTTCGGTATACTTTCTAAAGCGAAAGTATGAGGTATTTGATACCTTTAAAGTCTTTAAAGACTCAGCTAAGAACAACCTCAGGAAGAAGATCAAGTCAATTAGATATGGCAATGGAGATGAGTATGTAAAAATACATTTTCAGCTGTTATGTGTATCAGAAGGCATTCAAATGGAACACTCAGCTCCATACACACCACACTAGAATGGTGTGGTTTAGAGGAAGAATAGATCATTGAAGGATATGGAAACTTGTCTTCTCAAAGCAAGAAACCTTCCTCCTTACTTGTGGGATGAGACTATTAATTGTGCTTCATATATACAAAATAGGATTCCTCCCAAATTAGTTATTGGGGCCAATCCTTTTGAAGCACCATTGGAACATAAGCCCAATGTCTCGCACCTGAGAGTTTTGGCTCAAATGCTTGGGACATAATCCATACTGACAAGAGAAAAGCCTTCTAGGACCAGAGTAGCGAATGCATACTGTTGGTATATGTTGAGGATTCTTAGGAAAACAAATTTCCAGGAACTTGCAACCAAAAGGTGATTCATAGAGCGTAGTATGCAATTTGAAGAAGATCATGGGCATGATCCACCACAAGCTGAAGCAGAAGAAGGTATAAACTATCTTTAATTTCCATTTGATGATGATGTATTGTCTAATGTTTCATATTCAGAAGGCGAGGAACAATATCAACATGATATTTTTATTTAGATTGAACCTCAAGAGAATCTAGATCTAGAACCAACACCTATTCCAAATTAGAGGCGGGCCCAAAAACTCATTAAAGCAGTTGGGAATGTTTTTGGGGGTCTAGATGACAGAAGAAGAATAAGGTCCCAGTATCATAATGAACATGTTGCACTCTCCCATTCAGTTTCAATTCCTTTAGAGTGGTGCAACAAGCTCCCAAAGAGATGCTACATGATAGTAAGGACTGGTCAACAATTTGGCTCACTGAAGAAAAAATTGGATCATGCCACTTTTCCTCTAGAAATAAGAGACAAAGACAACATTCATCAGATTGGAAGAAGATTGAAAAGTTCACATGCACAATCCTAGGATACTAGTGCTCACAAGAACCAACAGTTTGCATTACTGCTCCAGAGAGTTGCAGATTGGAACAATTTTTTCACAAGGTTTTGCTCAAGAAGAATTTTTTTCTCTACGTATGGAAGCTTGTTTCCTAATTTCCTGCTTATTTTGAGGGGGGTGGGAGAGTTCCCGTGAGGTTTTCCCCATTTCCCTTGTTCATTAAGTACTATTTTTATTTAATTTAGATTGTATGGGTGACTTTTGGCCTAGTTGCAAGGGCCCAAGTTTCCCAAAGTTAAGATTAAGGGGGGGTGTTAGGATTAATTAATTCTCCGTTTACCCACATAGTCTATTTGTTCATTTTTCCTAGCTTAGGAGGTCATTTTCACTTTACTAGAGTAAGGGGGGGACATGCCCAAGACTCATCTACAATTTTGAGTTTTGGTGCTTTTAGGAACCCTCTCTGAGTGCCACTAGCATTCACCTTCAGTTGTTTGTGGTGGGTAGTAAGTCATGTTTAGTTATGCTTTGATTTCCTCTATTTAGTTCACTTCCAGTCACTCTAGCGCCATTTTTTCATGATTCAAGGGAGTGTGGCGCCTTTTGTTCACCTACCTCATCAGTTAACTGATTTTGAATGAAATTAGTTATCCAAAGTTAAACTAGTGAGCTCTAGCTGTGATTATTTCCACAATGAGTTAGCACATCAGTTAGTTTGAGTTGATGAATTCAAATCTTATCCACAGTATTCGAATTCTCCTTATTGTATGACTATTGTATTATCGACATGTTAATGAAGATTGATGTAATGATATTCTGTCCAATACTTGTCTGATTTGTGTGAAATTTTTGTCTGAATCCATTGTTTAGTTTACATTGATTTGTCAATTCCACTGCATCCTTATTTTTAGATAGCTTTCATTTTGGCTTGTAGATATATGGTTCATGAAATTTAACA
The DNA here is from genome assembly GCA_001517045.1 of Pseudotsuga menziesii. Lineage (NCBI taxonomy): Eukaryota > Viridiplantae > Streptophyta > Pinopsida > Pinales > Pinaceae > Pseudotsuga > Pseudotsuga menziesii. The sequence continues at coordinate 14,972 of LPNX010342939.1, forward strand.
TCACTTTGATTTGTCCATCGAGATCCCCAAGCTCCCCCCCCCCTCCCCGAGCATACTGCGCTAGGAGTGTAATAGGATAACTAACAACGTACAACAAAAAAATAAATTAATGTACCTAATAGTGGTTATTGTATCCTTATTAAAATTACTAAAAATGTGAAACCTGTATTTGAAACATTGTAGTTTAATACTTTCAATTTTGCTAACAACAAAATATGAGAGGAAATCCTTATAATTCAGCATTCCTAAAGGATTTTTTATACTTCATTTATAAAGGGTACATGGTGAATCTCATCATAGCTCATATCCATGGCAACATAGGTGTCATGGATCAATGGATTTCTCTAATTACTATGACAATTATAAATTAATAGATCATTTCTCATATCCATGGCAACAAAGGTGTCATGGATCAAGATTTCTCTCTAGCCATTGACAATTATAAATTAAGATCATTTTCTTTAATAAAATCAAGATCATCTCCATCACCCTCATCATTACTACAACAATTTGTGGTTTAGAAAGTTCAAGCTCAAGAGTTTTTTTTGTTTATAATCACAAGAAAAAAAATATAATTAGTATATGATGTGTATAGATTATGGTGACGCCTACCATATAGGAGGCCATCCCCACACACATCTTGAATGTGCATGGTTGCTAATTAGCAAGACTTGCACACATCATAAAATGGTCCAAAAATTGGTGGAAGTGCAAGTTTGGCCCATAAATTAGCAAGACTTGCACACATCATAAAATGGTCCAAAAATTAGTGGAAGTGTAAGTTTGGCCCATAAATTTTTGAGAAAATATAATTGTACTCATAATCTCTCTCCCACCACTTTCAATTATGAGAAGTTCTTAGTAAGATTGAAGCAGAGTTCAATGCATACTCCAAATTTGCATGCTCAATGCATTACTATGGCCTTGCACATTCAAAATTTGCATGCTCAATGCATTACTATAGCTTACCTGCATCAAGATGATGATACTTGTGCAAGATGATGATACATGTGCACAAGATGCATAACGACAACCCAAGACACAAGGTAAATAAGCCAAAATTTAAGCCAAAATTTAGTTGAGAGATCTACAAGTCACTATTTTGATAGATGATGACGACCATCAAGTCCAAAATGATTTAATGGACCAAAATAAGGTATAAGCAGATGTCCAAAGTCTACACAAAGTTTTCTGATGGTTGAACATAAGCCTTTCTCATGGTTGAACATAAGCCTTTCTGAATGTTTACCATAAGCCTTTGCGTATGTTAGCAATGACAATAACATTTTAGATCATTAAATGGCAGCATGTTGGGATAATACAAATGTCTATCACTTTGTAATGTGCATAAACACCATATTCAATAAAATCAACGTGAAATTCAAAGTTGCTGTGACAACTTCATCTACATTCAACTCTCCACAAGCACCAACACCCATATGATTGCTATTTATCACCTTGTACTGTGCATAATCACCACATCATCACAATCAACTAAAAGTCAAGGTTGCTAGAATTATTTCAACTGCATTCAACTCCCCACATGCACCAACGCCACTATGAGTGATATTTGACGTTATTGTTTATTTGAACAAATTTTATCCAAATATTAGTATACCAATAGATTCAAAGCATGCATTTCACATATAGAAAATTCGTCTGGTTACAAATTCCACCCATAAAACTTTGGATTACAATGAGAATATTTTGTCGATGGTGGAGATGGAATCATAGTTTTATATTATAATCTTCATTAATTTTAACTTTAATAGCAATTTGTCACTGTGCAGTTAGTTTAATGACCATTAGAACCTCCCACGAAATTATCACTTCAATTCAGCCTGATTCAACCTGGTAAGTTAAAAGGAAGAAGATAATTGATTCATTCAATCAATCAGGGTCAGTTACAGTCGGTCAAGCTTCAATTCAGCGAAAAGAAAAATACTAACTGAACTGATGAGTAAAAGGAAGCAGATAATTGCTATTGCAATCAATCAATATCAGTTACCGCCTGTCAAACTAATGAACATATCAGACTTCCTTTAATTAATATCAGTGAACGTGACTGATGGATTGAGACTCGGCATATAAATATTCACTAAAGTAATTTTAGTCAATCAATAAAGATGATGGGTAGTTAATCGGCTGCATATGGAGTTGTGTGAATCATATTGTAGTAAACTGTGTTTTTTAAGTATAAGTTTCTGAACACTGAACTTGTAACATAGTGAGTAGAAAGATTCGAGAAGAGAAGTTAGATAAGCTTAAGGGAAAGAAACAATTGTATATTTTTGGAATAAGATAAGTTGGACAAGCTTGATCCAAAGAATAAATTGTATATTTTTGGAATGATGATTAAATGAATTCTATTAAAATCAGAAATCTTAGATAGTCATAAATAATAATTTTTTATTTTATTTTGTAAAAATGGTTTTTGATATGGGAGTAAAAGCTATACATTATGAACCCTTTTTTATAAAAATGATAGAGTTTGCATTTGTGTGAATGTATGAGTATTGATAATGAAAGCCACTTTCTTTAGAGTGACTTGTTTACAGCCACATTACATATAAGTTTCATAGTATTTGTTATAATACAAACCTTTATAACCTCCTAACTTACCAAAACTATAATGAGCTTGAAAAACTTATTGACAAACTTTTTAAATAAAAAACAAAATTTTAAAGTAAACTAACTATTATCCTTCTTAATTATTATCATCATCATAAACACTGTACATTCTAGCAATAAAATTGATACTATATACAATTCCCAATCAATATCCCAAAGTGTAATATATAATATCAAAAACTGGGCTACAATAAGGATCATGACCACTGTACCATCGTCACTGTAGTTTGATTTTATGGATTTCTAGATCATTACAGTCAGGTCTGGAATTTCAAATCTATTATGCCTGTCAAATGGATATTTGATGACGGTCTTGATATTTTCATGCCCTTCACTATACGTTTGATACAAATTTATGGCTGTCAAATTCGTTTAGATTTTTATATGAAAAAAACATCAAAACTAGCATACCTCAAATTCGTTTAGATTTTTATATGAAAAAAACATCAAAACTAGCATACCTCAAATTCGTTTAGATTTTTATATGAAAAAAACATCAAAACTAGCATACATAATAATAAATATGTCAAATGTAATTTTTATTACCAAAGAACTATTTTTTTTACAATAGCTGTGAAAATTTACCTTATACATAATTAAATGTATCTCAAGAGTTGTAAAATCACGACTTTCAACCTTGAACATGATGTAGACAAAATCTGGAAACTTTAGTTTTGTTTTATGGTTATGCTCATATTTTACACAGAGATGTCTCTCAAATACACATGGAACCTTTCATGTGGCACAATGTGAATCTGTAACAAAAATAATGTACTGTAATTTGTATTAATTAAAGAAAATGTATTACAAATTCTACCATTGCTTCCAGTGTTGCTCGAACTTGAACTGCATCTGCTCAATCATCTTGGTAAATCATATTGGATCAACATGCGGTATTGGGTAAATTGTTCCATGCCTTTTGGAGCCAATACCCACTTCAAAGTGACACAAAATGTGTAGTTGTATTAAAAATAGAGTATTGCTGGAATCTAGAGTTGTAAGCCTGTAACACAAAATAAATTTCTAGATTAATTATGCCATAATTTGTGAACTAAAATAATAAATCTATTACTTAAAAAATAGAATACTTACTTGTCCATTTTTTATGAAAATGGTCACTATTGCTGTAACTTGCAACTTCCACCACGATTAAACATGAAGTGGCCAAAATATGGCAGTGCTCATATTTTTACAAATTTTCAAAATTCCTGCAAAAAATATTCTTAAATTTAAAAGAAGTTGTAAGAGGCAAATTATATATTTATGTCCTAAATTTAATATAATATATAACAACACAGTGTGCTTAAAAATTTACCTATTTTGTCCAATCTTTTCATAACCAAAGTCCTTCAAGTGATTGTTCAAAAGTTTCAAAATTCATGCAAGAAATATTCTTAAGTTAAAAATAAGGTGTAAGAGACAAATGATATATTTATGTCCTAAATTTAATATAATATATAACAACACATTGTGCTTTAAAAATTACCTCTTTTGTTCAATCTTTTCATAACCAAATTCATTCATCTAAACGAAAATTATTTGTTCAAAAATTTCAAAAATCCTGAAAGAAATATTCTTAAATTAAAAATAAGTTGTAAGAGACAAATGAAATATTTATGCCATAAATTTAATATAATATATAACACAATGTGCTTAAAATATTACCTCTTTTGTTCAATATTTTCATAACCAAAGTCCTTTAGGCTTCAAGTGTAGTTATGCTTCATTGGAAAGTAAAAAACTCATCGGTAGATATCTTGCTGCATCCAGCCCAAAAACGTTATATAATTGGTTTGAAAATAAACACAGCTCACTTGAGAAGACTAGGAAGACTTCCCAACTCTCAAAGCTCAAGAACTCTTCTTGACTTTGTATCTCTCCATATTTCAGACACTGCATTCCAATCAACAATAGATAATTCAGGTCCATTTAAAGATATTCTCATCAGCGCATCTAGTGTATCCAATCCTAACCTTGATTTTCGAATGTCCTTAATGATATTTTGCTTAGAAAATCCTCTTTCAAAATCCACTGTACTTGCAGGAATAGTGAGTACAGATTGCCATAATTTCATTATATGAGGATAATTTGAGTGCCACTGTTTTGTGTTACGAAAGACCTTCCATGCTTCTTTCATTGAGAATCCCTCACAAGCCAGATTTAATGAATCGACAAAAGGGTGTAGCTCTCTTTTGCAGGATTTAAAATCAAACAAACATACATTTCTCACATCATTTGATATGGTATGTTGCAAATGTTGAAATAGTTTAGAAAGCCAACGCTCTGAATTTTTCTCATGACTGTGACGTTCTTCCGGATAATAACAAGGACTAAACAATTTTTCCACATTAAAAAGATGACGATCTGGAAATATTTCATTCAAAGAGTCTATGAGAGACTCAATATAGCCTTCTGTGAGTTGCTGACAAGTCTCTTGTGTGCCTTCTATATGAGGTTTCATAGTTTGCTTCCTATCATTATAATCAATATCCATAGTTGGAATAGAGATATATTGCAACTCATGTCTATCTATGAGTACTCCTTCATCTTTAATTTCAATGTATCCATATTGTGAATCACAAATAAATTTTGAAAGGTAAGTTGTACCTTCTGCAAATGTTTCTTTTCTCAAAAACCATCTTGACAATGTACTTATAGTTACCTCAAGAGCCAACCCAATAGTTGTAATGTCTACATTTTCTCCTTGAAAATTCTTGTTTAACTTATTCAATTCACCCAACACATCAGCAAGCATATGCAAACAAAATTGAATGGAATAAATTCGTGTCTTATCATACCATGATGAAGTTTTTCTTTCATTTTTCCACAATGTTAAGATTGCTAGTATAAGCTTCACAAGCCTTATAATAACTTCTCCCCTTGATAACCATCTCACGGTGTGTATTTGTAGCACATCAAGAACATTGATTTGCATGACATTAAGCAAATCATTAAGTTCATTGCTTCTCTTTGGTGAGTTTTGAATCCATGAATATACTTTGTTTGCAATTTTTTCAACATATAATAATTCAGGTATTTTTTTAGAGGCATCTGCTACTGCTAGAGACTCACAATGAGCCACACAATGAACTGTAATAAGGTTTGGAGTGTCTTTTTTCAAATGTGAAAAAAAACCATTTTCATGTCCAATCATTGCTGAAGCCCCATCTATAGAAACAACTATCAAATCTTTATAATGAAGGCCTCTATCATTTATTAATTGATTGACGCTATCATAAATCATTTTTCCTTTTCCATCCATTACATTTTTCAGCTTCATAAAATGTGAAATGGGTGGCCCAAGACCTTTTGAATCTAAATATGTAGCATAGACAACAAGATGTTGCTCTAAGCTTCGATCAGTACTTTCATCAACCATTAATGAGAAGAAAGGACTATCCATCATATTTTTTATCTGAACCTGTTCAAGGTGTTTTGATATGCAATAGATAAAATCATTTGCAGATTTTCTATTTGTGTATGAGGAGTACTCTTGAGACTTTGGCATATCTGGTGTTTTTGCATCTATGAGAAATTTGCATAGTTTTTCATACTTTGATAAAGATAAATCTTCTTGGAACACAAAATATGATACTTTCATGGTAGAAATAACTCTTTCCTTATTAGCATTTTCCACTTGTCTAACATGCTCTGGAATTGGCTTCATATTTCTCTCTAATGCACTAATCCATCTTGCCTTAGCATCTTTATGTATTAGTGATTTTTCATGAGTAAGAAGAGCATCATGTTGTAAAGTTGTACAACCATTTCCTAGAACCCATGGTCCATTCATCCTATACTTCTCACAGTAGCTACATTTCATATATATTTCATCATCCCCCCTCACATAATTCAACCAATCAAACTTATCTAACCATTCCATACGGAATTTTCTTTTTGTTTGCACTTTCATTTTTTTGTGATTATCAACCTCTTCTTCAACTTCATTTGTTTCTTCATCAGATAAACTTCCAAATATTTCATCAAATTGTTGCTGCAATTGAGTATTATAAACTTCTTCGCTTGTGTTTGAATCATTTTCGATATTGGAAGTTTGTCCTTTTTTCCATCCATACATGTCTCCAATTGTGAGTTGGATTTTTATTTTTCCAGACATTGTAAGTTTTAACCATTAACCACCTATATACAAAAAATAGACCAAACCAAATAAATTAACTCAAACAAAACCACATAAAAAAAAGTGTGTTTAAAAAAAAATCTATATAAAAAAATAACTTATACAAAACTAATTAAGAATGATAAATTACATTATGAAATATTATAATTTTTTTAGAAAACTAGATCAATCCATTTGAATTTTTATAGCGTAGGATCCATCACCCAAGAGATCTGTTATTCCCTTTCCTAGTTCACTATTTCTGTAATATTTGGAAGTTTCAGAGTTTGACTTGGATCCAGCAGGAAAATAGTTTTACCAGTTGCCTGGGTCAAACTTGGGGTTGACCGAGTTTGACTCAGAATCAAACTCTACTTGCTGATATTTTCTAGAGTATTCCCACTTCAAGTTTTTCCCCATTCAGAGTTTGGTAACTTGATTTGGAATATATGTTTCTCTGTCCTGTTAAATTTGCATTTTATGAGCACCTATTTATCTAAATGAGATGTCTTTTTATTTACTTTTATATATAGTATGTACTGAGTGCATGGTATTTTACATATAGTGCATCTACCAATTTTG
>LPNX010342939.1:22406-86875 GCA_001517045.1 Pseudotsuga menziesii
GAAATCCCCTAAGAAATTCTGGTTTTTGTGCATTTTCACTTGTTTCAAGAACTGGGAAATGTTCAGTGTTCTCACAGATTGACTACACATTGCTTCTGATGACTGTTTACTCAATTTTTGGGTCAAATCTTTACTCAATCCCGGTGTATCATTTGTTGTGGCACACCGAATATTGACTAACAACATACTTTACCTAGAGATGATTTGTTAGTTCATACACAACCCATTTACATATATGAAACTTTTTTATTCTAAAGAGTATAGGTTATTTTAACACTCAGGTTGAACTCCATACACCTAGATAAAGGTAAAAAATTGATGTTTAACTTGGAACCGCTGGAACGTGTAGGAAAGTTGAAATAGTTACAGTTTACTTTTGCATGAAAAGTTATATATGCTCTTTCATCTGTTATTGATATTTGAAAATTGATGCATTTAAATCAATTTCCTTGTGCTCTAAATAAAACTGTCAAAAGGAGCATGTTTATTTTAGAGAGGTGCATAGGAAAAATGGCTTTCCAGCAAGATTGATGGCATTTGTCTTCTCCTCCGTGAAGATAAATTTTTCTGATTTGAATATAGGATAAAAATGTCAAACAGAGCTTGTTTATTTTAGAGTTGCAGAGGCAAAATGGCCTGTTAGCTGGATGAACGACACTTGTCTTCTCCGAGAAGATAAATTTGTGTGATTTAAATAAAACGAGTGTTTATATTGTGAAGCTTGTGTGCTCCATTCTATTGCTTTATATTACATGAAACAGGGCAGCTGCTTTTTTGTGCATTGTTAATCAATACAAAATCTAAGGTCTCTCTCTTCTATTTCCAGTTTTAATAAATAGAATATGGATTTTCTTTTAATGTGTTACAAACTACAATAGAAGAATTATCCTTTATTCACTTGCCACAAGTAGCAAAATGAAAATATGGCGGATTTTAGTTTAATGCACTCTTTATATAAAGATACTCTATAACAATAACATCTCCAAGAAATTACATTGAGATTTGATAACCCATGGAGTGGATGGGAGCTAGCATGCAAGATTCCTATGGACTTTTTCAAAGGATAGGATGCATATTAGTTTAACCGAAAAGGGATTCCAGACCTGGGGAGACTTGTTGCACAAAGAAGCGGGGTGGCTGAACTACAGAACACGCTACCATGTGCAAATTTTGTAGCATGCTAACAAACAAACTTTTATAGAACCCTACAAAGTCATTGCAGATTCTAGTTCGTTCAAAATGAGCCACAACATAAGAATCTAAATCACCTTTTATGTGACTTGTCACAAGTAGAAAAGTAAAAATATGGTAGATTTTAGCTTCATGCACTCTTTATATAGCACATACTCTATAACATTAACATGTCTCAAAGGAATTACATTGATATTTGGTGATCTAAGGAGCTGAGATTTCGATGTACCTTGAATCAGTCCGAATAGAACTCTGGTTTTTTTAGCTGGTGGTAGTATGGATTCTGGAACTCTGGTTGTTTCTAGCTAGAGCCTCGTGGTAGCATTATTGCGCCTGGTTCTGACATTGGAGTTCGCCAGGGAGGCCGCAGCACAATTGTAAAGGATTTTGAGGAGCAGGTGGACGGTGGACCGTGGAGGGCTTGCGGCTAGACTCTAGAGCGAGATGCCATTGCCTGCCAGGCTGCGCGGCTGCCAGTTTAATTTCCAGTCCTCGGAGCCTCCACTGCTAGCTTAAGATTACTCATTATGCTCTTTCTTGATCTCTCAAAAACACAAGCAGTATGGTAAACCCCCTTTCTCTTGGAGGATACTATCAAGTAATAAGCCTCGCTCAAAGCCTCCTTACCAAATTGAAATCAATTTGTATTTATAGTATAAATTGATAAGTCTGAACTCTGACTTAATAAACCAAAATATCAAAGTGCTCCTGTCTGATATGTTTTCTGTTTACAATATCTATCGCCTTTAATAATCCAAGGTTCTATAGTGATCTGGCTTGCTTCATACACATATGCAATAATTAGGATCGGCGCTGTCCTTATCAGACTCAAAGCTCCATCAACCTATTACCTCGTAAACCTGTAAATTAGGGGCAAATTCAGGATGTCAACAAGTAAATCAAGACTTCCATAATATACAGAAGCTAGTTTTTATACTTCTGCACTAAAACAAAACTGTAACTCTTTGCTTAAGAACATGAAAAATCAAGCTTTCTAGACATTATTGAACTCAATCGATCCCGCTATTTTTTATCATTTGCCCAAAGAGCAGAGTAGAGCAGAGTAGTTTAGCACAATGTTTACAATCCAACAAGCAGACGCCATAGAATGATAGGGTACAAACACCTTATGATAAAACACAGATTTAAATTGCAAACACCCAGTATTTTGTACCATAACAATTATAGTCTTCTTATTTATAGGAAATCCAGGAACCATTATTGGTGAAATCCCTTGTTGGTCATATTCAAATACATATTAGAGGTATATGGATCAGCTAGAACATTTCCAAGGCCTTTAGGGTGAAACCAACAGCAATAAGAGAACTCCATAGTGACTTTAAATAGCTGAGATTATCTATGTGAAAAATCAATTGTTCTGGGTTGTAGAATCGCATTTATCCAACAGCACAAGCACTACCAATATCTGCTATCTAACAAGATGAAATACAAACAAAAGAAACAGGAAATGTATCCTCTGCCTATAACAGATCTCTGCTATTACAGAACACACAACAACTCTTGCACCGACCAGAAAATCAAGTTCAGAAACAATTTTTTAAGACCAGTGACCACCCATAGATCTATGCAAGAACTTCCTTCCTATAATCACAAAAACTATATAAATCTTCATAAAAAATTGTAAAAAAAATAATTTGAGACCAAGCTCTCTGCAACAAACCTGGAACAGGTGAAACCTAATTGAGCCTTTGCGATCCTCTGCTGCTTTTGAAACAAGTCGTGACTCGCCAATATGAAAAACTTCAAACGTAAGTAAGCCTTTTGAACTCGCCATAAAATATGAAATTAACTGCATATTCAGCAGCGACTTCAAGTCTTCAGCCTCTGGAGGCTTCCCAATGCCCATTGCCCATTAATGCTGGGTAGTGGGAAATTAATTAACGCGTTAGTAACTGGTAGTGGTAAGTACTAAGTACCCACGCGGCCATGCCACAGGCCACTGCCCAGTGCCCACCAGCTGGTCCCAAGTTGGCAGGACCGCCGCAGCGCTGCTGGCCCATTTAATTTTTGAAATATATAGCTTAAGCCTTAAGTTTTAACGTATCCAGTGTCCACTCACAGAGGGGCGAGGGGCCGAGGGCCATGTTGCCTCTTCAGACTGCAAGTACCATAAATTTTGACATCTGATAAATATGAGTGGATGTCAAACTGACGGTTTGAAAATTCTGGAGGACGTAGATGTTGACGTGTTAAAAAAATTTCCACCTGTCAAATACGTGTAAAAATGAAAAAAAACGTTTTGTGGAACGCCAAATGTCACTTGATAAGAAGACTCTATTGATTAGAATTAGGACTAGGAGTAGATAGGAAAATAAGCTCTTAATATGAGCAGCTAGGTCATTTTCAGTTGTTTTCATGAATAAGCAAAGCAGGATACAAGTAGGTTGCAACGGATAAGTTATGAAAGACAAATGACTCCATGCCCATTGGAACACTAGAAGATAGCTTTAATATTTGTTTTTCAGGAAAGGGATTTGGTCTGGGGTTCTTGGGACCTCACATGGAGGTTCCCATCCCCTAGTAGGAGACATATGTTATCTCCTAAATAAATTAATTTTCAATAGGTCAAACTTAGAGAATTTATTTTTTCGTAGTAGTGAAGATTTTAGGGTATATTATGAAAGATGTTTGGGTGATTAACAAAATTGGAATGCATGGTGTTCTGTTTTTTTAAGAAATTTGAAAGTTTAGCTTTCGGTGTCTTAGGAAAACTTTTCAATAGTTCATTAGCCACCAAAAAACTGAGCTTTCGGTAGCTAACAATTCGGACTCAGGGCTACGTTAACCACTGAAATCCTGTTGACTTCGTTTTTAATAAAATTTTGGAAAGGGAGCTTTCTGTGGCTTAGGCAAACTTACCAATAGTTCATTAGGCACCAAAAATCCTAGCTTTCGACAGCTTAGCAATTGGGTCCAGGGAGACATTAACCATTGAAAAGGCCAAAAGAGGAAAAATGGTTATCTTAAGCAATCGAAATCAAACATTGTCAGCATGAGGCAGGTCATGATCTAGCACTTAACCGCCGAAAAGACTGGGGGACTGTAGAAAATCATAAGTTGGTGAATAAAAGGTCATTATTGATCTGAATTGATTGTTAAAGTCCAAAACCCCAGCCTTCCCTCCATCTGTCCCACGACTGCATTTGAACCACCACGAAACATCAAGTCCCAGTTAAAAATAATTGCTGTGCTAGCTATCTCGTGGTTCTCACCAGAGTTTACCATCATTTTTCTCAAGTACCAATTGAATGATTAACCCCTCCAAATCAGCACCATATCCTTAGTACACTCCACATTTATCTGCATGCATTCTCACTGAGCCTAGCCCTCTCTAGATCCAACATTGTAGTATCCTTCCCTAGGGTTTGAATTTCAATTTTGCAAGTGCAGAGAGGAGGAGGACCCGCTCAAAAAACTAAAAACATAGGTTTCTGTGGCTAAGAGTGGTTTCAAAATGGACTCTAAGCCACTGAAAGTGGACTTTCGGTAGCTAAGACCAAAATTTCAGGGGGCCCCAAGCCATCGAAATTGGCGTTTTACTACGAAAATTCATCTTTTTAAAATAATTATTCTGAGCTAGAGGAGAATAATTTTACAAAAATATCGGAGGTTTTTGTTCCTAACATGTCAGAGAACAATAAAATCTCTCCATTTTCCTACAGGTATTTCATATTTTGAGAATCGAATCTATCTCTAAGCCCTAATTTTTGGATCTACGAATTTCCCTGTTTTACACATGTTTTTGAAATACATATCTCGGGAAAATGAAAATGATTTTCAAAAACCTGAGAGAGGTTTTTGCTCAAAACAAACAAATATACAAAAACCGCTTTTTTTTTTATACACAGGTGTTACATATTTGAAGTACCAAATCCATCTCTAAGCCCCAGTTTTCAGCAGTTTGGCCAAATTTTTAGGGCGAAAGATGACCTAACAGAGTAGGTGGCAGCAGAATATGAGGAGTTTCCCTCACCAACACTAAGGGAAGGTGATGAAGAACCAATGGCAGAGACCTCCTCAAGCAAAACTAGGTCTCAAAGAATAAACTAGTTGTTAGGGAAAATACATGAAATGAAGGTCTTAAAGAGAGAGATAAAAAGAGATAATGTAATATTAACCAAGAAAAATACTCAATTGCATAATTCTCTGCTAGAAATGAAGGGGATTTATTTCTTGCTACAAAAAAGGAATCCGAGGTTTGTGAAGGACAACACCAGGCTTTATAAGATGATCAGACAATTGAGGTTGCAGATGAATAATTCCAACTCAAACCCTAGCTTTCAAGCTCACTTTGCACTAGAAACCCTAGCAGAGGCAACAAACAACTTTCAGGATCTTGAGGCAGCCCATGATGATGCTGCTCTGTCAAACCCTATGTAAATGGAAGAAATACCGGAAGGACAGAGGTAAAAACTGTAAAAGGTTGATTTAAAGGCTAAATAAAATTTTACAGGAAACATAGCTTTCAGTGGCATAGGAAAACGCATTAGCTGTTCATTAGCCACCGAAAGCAGAGCTTTCATCAGCTAACAGACCCAGTATATGTTCAGCTTCCATATATTTTATGTTTTGTACTTGTGCTTGGATGTCTGATTCAGGTTTATTCTTTTTATCTAATGTCAACTAGCTGTCATCCTATCTATGTGTTGATGAGTTGAATTGCAAGTATTCTTCCTTGTTATGATTAGCCATTCATATGTGATTGTTTTATGTATGAATATGCCAACATAGTAAGTTCTTGATTTATTCACCTTATTATCAACCCTTTGAACATTGGTGGTTAGAAGCCTTATCTTTTGATTGAGTTTTATGCATGTCTTGGGAGAGTGAGGTCTTGTAGGTCATCTGACTTGATCCATTTAGAAAAAACATTAAAAGCATTTAAGTTACTAGGAAACCTCAAGCTGCAACCTAGAGGAGTTTCCTGGAGTGATAACAAATTGGCGCCATTACTAGGGAGAGGAGATTGAAGCTCAGCTTCCCTGGGAGACGACATAGATCCTACTTTGATGATAGACAAAGTATGGACACTATTCTAGTTGTAATCATATATCTGGCGACTCCATTGGAATAAGGTGGCTTTAAGAAGACCAAGTACCAGAGAAAACCCTCAAGGGCCACCAGTAACACCTATTTCAGATCCAGAAGAGATTCTAGGAAGAGCTAGGGCTTCACTAAGACAGACCTCCAGAGCTGCAAGGGGAGCTACATTAGGTATTTTCAGAGGTATTTCTGCTATTATATCAAATATACCTCCATTTCAATCTTCTTCTGCTGAAGCATCTAGTTCTCAAAAGTTTATAAGTAAATCAGAAAATTTTAGGGTTGAGGACTCTTCAAGCACTGCTGCACATGAAGATCTCATCCCTGGCGACTCCATGAAGGACGAAGTCAGTGGCGACTCCAAAATATTAAGATGTCAAAATTATTTGCTGCTCTTTTGGCTAAGAGGTTTGCACCTCTTGAATTATCTTCAGTTCCTAGTTTCCCACATCCAGTACCTAATATGTCCAAATGGGGAGAGTTTCTACCTGTCTTCAAAGAGGAGAAAGAAGACAATCCTACAGAACACCTCCTCAAATTTCATGAATGCATGAATCTATTAGATCAGCAGCATGAAGATGTTTGTATGAAGATGTTCATGTATTCATTGTATTGTGATGCACGTCAGTGGTATTTTTCTTTACCTCCTTCCAGCATTTCATCTTTGAAGGATTTTCGTCGAGCATTCACTAAGCGCTGCAAAAGGTATCTTTTAGATGAGCTTGTATTTGGTAATTGCTATGATGAATATGAATTACATCATAAGGATGGAGATGTAAATAGAGACGGATATCTCCCTCACAATATGCAGCATCCCTTCAAGAATATTCAAGATGATGCACTTTTCCATTAACATGAACTAGAAATGAATTATAAAGGAGTTGAAGGTTTTCCTACCATCATTAAATATGATTCTGGTGAATCCGAGGACTTGATTTCTTTAACTACACATGGAAATGATCAGCTTTCTGCTGGCCAAATGACCATTGAAATTAGTAAGGCTAGCTCACAGTTTCCAGATTTGCAGATCAAGGGAAGCTACAATAACCATGAGGAACAAAATTTTCAGGGACTGTCTAATCTCCAGCTAGAACATCAGGAAGATCTTCCTTCTCCTTATCAATATGTTGCTTCAAATTATGACAATAAACTAGATGCTTGTTATGAATCTGCTGCTCAAAAATCTAATAAAGATCTTTTTAGTTTTGATATATCCTGCAAAGATATTATTGTGGAAGAGAAAATTGTTAGCTATGATAAGCCAACATATCATCATGATGAATTCAGATTACGTAAATATGGTGAAGGAGAGCTGAAAGGTTCATATCAATTGTCAAGCTTGCATTCTGATCCGACAAAGGTTGAGCAGTCCACATTTAACATTGACATCAGAGAAGGAAAAGATCAACAACATAAACAGGTATTTCATGTTGGCTTTTATGACCCTGTTGCTGACTATCTGGAACTTATGAGCAGCATAGTTATTAAAATATTTTTGTCAGATGATAGCTGGTTCTGTCACCCTTTGAAACTACATTGCTGCATGCTAGGGTTTCATTTATTTTTTGGGTCAAGATCAAGGATAAGTTTAGCAGATCAGCTTCTAACATGGCTTCATTGGAAGCATGATCTCACTTGATAAGAAGACTCTATTGATTAGAATTAGGAGTAGGAGTAGATAGGAAAATAATCTCTTAATATGAGCAGCTAGGTCATTTTCAGTTGTTTTCATGAATAAGCAAAGCGGGATACAAGTAGGTTGCAACGGATCAGTTATGAAAGACAAATGACTCCATGCCCATTGGAACACTAGAAGATACCTTTAATATTTGTTTTTCAGGAAAGGGATTTGGTATGGGGTTCTTGGGACCTCACATGGAGGTTCCCATCCCCGAGTAGGAGACATATGTTATCTCCTAAATAAATTAATTTTCAATAGGTCAAACTTAGAGAATTTATTTTTTTGTAGTAGTGAAGATTTCAGGGTATATTATGAAAGATGTTTGGGTGATTAACAAAATTGGAATGCATGGTGTTCTGTTTTTTTAAGAAATTTGAAAGTTTAGCTTTCCGTGTCTTAGGAAAACTTTTCAATAGTTCATTAGCCACCGAAAAGCTGAGCTTTCGATAGCTAACAATTCGGACTCAAAGATACGTTAACCACTGAAATCCTGTTGACTTCGTTTTTAATAAAATTTTGGAAAGGGAGATTTCTGTGGCTTAGGAAAATTTACCAATAGTTCATTAGGCACCAAAAAGACCAGCTTTCGACAGCTTAGCAATTGGGTCCAGGGAGACATTAACCACTGAAAAGGCCAAAAGAGGAAAAATGGTTATCTTAAGCAATCGAAATCAAACGTTGTCAGCATGAGGCATGTCATGATCTAGCACTTAACCGCCGAAAAGACTGGGGGACTGTAGAAAATCATAAGTTGGTGAATAGAAGGTCATTATTGATCTGAAGTGATTGGTAAAGACCAAAACCCCAGCCTTCCCTCCATCTATCCCACGACTGCATTTGAACCACCACGAAACATCAAGTCCCAGTTAAAAGTAGTTGCTGTGCTAGCTATCTCGTGGTTCTCACCAGAGTTTACCATCATTTTTATCAAGTACCAATCAATTGATTAACCCCTCCAAATCAGCACCATATCCTCAGTACACTCCACATTTATCTGCATGCATTCTCGCTGAGCCTAGCCCTCTCTGGATCCAGCATTGTAGTATCCTTCCCTAGGGTTTGAATTTCAATTTTGCAGGCGCAGAGAGGAGGAGGAACCGCTCAAAAAACTCAAAACACAGGTTTCTGTGGCTAAGCGTGGTTTCAAAATGGTCTCTAAGCCACCGAAAGCAGACTTTCGTCGGCTAAGACTGAAATTTCAGGGGGCTCCAAGCCACCGAAATTGGCGTTTTACTACGAAAAGTCATATTTTTAAAATAATTATTTTGAGCTACTAGAGAATCATTTTGCAAAACGCTCAACGATTTTTGTTCCTAACATGTTATAGAACAATAACCTCTCTCACATTTCCTACAGGTATTTCATATTGGGAGAATCGAATCCATCTTTGAGCCCTAATTTTCGGATCTCAGAATTTCCCTGTTTTACACATGTTGTTGAAATACAGATCTAGGGAAAATGAAAACGATTTTCAAAAAACTGAGAGAGGTTTTTGCTCATAACAAACAAATCTACAAAAGAATAATTTTGTTTATACACAAGTGTTACATATTTGAATGAACAAATCCATCTCTGAGCCCCAATTTTCAAAAGCTTGGCCAAATGTTTAGGGCGAAACTTGGCCTAACAGAGTAGGTGGCAGCAGAATATGAGGAGTTTCCCTCACCAACACCAAGGGAAGGTCATGAAGAACCAATGGTAGAGACCTCCTCAATAAAACCTAGGTCTCAGAGAATAAACTAGCTATTACGGAAAATACATGAAATGGAGGTCTTAGAGAGATAGATAAAAAGAACTAATCCAATATTAACCAAGAAAAATACTCAATTGCATAATTCTCTGCTAGAAATGAAGGGGATGTATTTCTTGCTGCAAAAAAGGAATATGAGGTTTATGAAGGAAAACAACAGGATTTATAGGATGATCAGCCTATTGAGGTTGTAGATGAATAATTCCAACTCAAGCCCTAGCTCTCAATCTCACTTTGCACTAGAAACCATAATAGAGGTAGCATCAAGCTTTCAGGATCCTGAGGCAGCTCATGATGATGCTGATTTGTCAAACCCTATGCAAATGGAAGAAATACTGGAAGGATAGAGGTAAAAACTATAAAAGGTTGATTTGAAGGCTAAATAAAATTTTCCAAGAAACAGAGCTTTCAGTGGCTTAGGCGAACGCAACAGCTGCTCATTAGCCATCGAAAGCAGAGCTTTCAGCAGCTAATAGACCCATGACTCTGCTTCCTTAACCATCGAAAGCACAAAACGGTGCAGAATGATATGTTTACACACAAAACCTGTTTTGATGGGTACAAATACCTCAGGGGTGAATTATGAAGTTGAAAATTGATGAAAAGCACCAGTGGAGGAGGTCTGTTCCAGTTTTGAAGGTGCAATCAAGGAGAAATGGGTCACAAACCCTAATTGTTTTTGACCAACCGTGGCTTATCTATCAGATAACAGGTTACAACTCTACTTTAGTAATAACTGTAGTTATCAAAAGAGTTCAATGAGTGAACAAGTGTTAGAGTTAGATAGACTAATACTTAAATTAGGGTTTTTGACCTAATTTTGTGAAAAACATTTATTTTATCTATTTTTAGTAAATCAGATCCAAATTTTCAGGATCTGAATAATTTTGTAAAGGATATAAAGTCTAAGACTTATTTTGAAGCAAGGGTTCGACTTCAGAGACTTTTAGACCCTTATTGTTATCAAGTTTCTCATGTTATTCATCATTTAATATAAGCTCTTTTGCCATTATATGTTCAACTTCCATATCTTTTCTGTTCTGTACTTGTGTTTGAATGTCTGATTTAGGTTTTATTCTTTTTATCTAATGCCAAATAGCTGTCATCCTATCTATGTGTTGATGAGTTGAATTGCAAGTATTCTTCCTTGTTATGATTATCCATTCATATGTGATTGTTTTATGTATGAATATGCCAGCATAGTAAGTTCTCCATTTATTCACCTTATTATCAACCCTCTGAACATTGGCGGTTAGAAGCCTTATCTTTTGATTGAGTTTTATGCATGTCTTGGGAGAGTGAGGTCTTGTAGGTCATCTGACTTGATCCATTTAGAAAAACCATTAAAAAAATTTAAGTTACCAAGCATCCTTGAGCTGCAACCTAGAGGAGTTTCTTGGAGTGATAACAATTTGGTGCCGTTGTCAAGGAGGTGAGATTGAAGCTCAGCTTCCCTGGGAGACAACATAGATCCTACTTTGATGATAGACAAAGTATGAACACTATTCTGGTTGTAATAATCTATCTGGAAACTCCATTGGAATAAGGTGGATTCAAGAAGACCAAGTACCAGAGCAAACCCTCAAGGGCTACCAGTAACACCTGTTTTAGATCTAGAAGATATTCTAAGAAGAGCTAGGGCTTCAATAAGAAATACCTCCAGAGCTGCAAGGGGAGATACATAAAGTATTTCCAGAGGTATTTCTGCTGTTATATCAAATAGACCTCCATTTCAATCTTCTTCTGCTGAAGCATCTAGTTCTCAAAAGTTTATAAGTAAATCGGAAAATTTTAGGGTTGAGGAATCTTCAAGCACTGCTGCTTGTGAAGATCTCATCCTTGGAAACTCCATGAAGGAGGAATTTAGTGGCAAATCCACAATATTAATATGTCAAAAGAATTTTCTACTCTTTTTGATCGGAGGTTTGCACCTCTTGACTTTCTTCAGTTCCTGGTTTCCCACATCCAGTACCGATATGTCTGAATGGGGTGATTTTCTACCTGTCTTCAAAGAGGAGAAAGAAGACAATCCTGTAGAACACCTCCTCAAATTTCATGAATGCATGGATCTATTAGATCAGTAGCATGAAGATGTTCATGTATTGATTGTATGGTGATGCACGTCAGTGGTATTTTTCTTTACCTCCTTCCAGCATTTCAACTTTGAAGGATTTTCACCGAGCATTCACTAAGCACTGCAAAAGGTATTTTTTAGATGAGCTTGTATTTGGTAATTGCGATGATGAATATGAATTACATCATAAGGCTGAAGATGTAAATAAAGACGGATCTCTCCCTCACAATATGCAGCATCCCTTCAAGAATATTCAAGATGATGCACGTTTCCATCAACATGAACTAGAAATGCATTATAAAGGAGTTGAAGGTTTTCCTACCATCATTAAATTTGATTGTGCTGAATCTGAGGAGTTGATATATTTAACTACACATGGAAATGATCAGATTTTTTCTGGTCAAATGACCACTGAAATCAGTAAGGATAGCTCATAGTTTCCAGATTTGCAGATCAAGGGAAGCTACAGTAACCATGAGGAACAAGATTTTTAGGGACTGTCTAATCGCCAGCTAGAACATCAAGAAGATATTCCTTCTCCTTATGGATATGTTGCTTCAAATTATGAAAAGGAACTAGATGCTTGTTATGAATCTGCTGCTCAAAAGTCCAACAAAGATTTTTTAGTTTTGATATATCCTGCAAAGATATTATTGTGGAAGAGGAAATTGTTAGCTATGATAAGCCAACATATCATCATGATGAATTCAGATTACGTAAATATGGTGAAGGGGAGCTAAAAGGTTCAAATCAGTTGTCGATCTTGCATTCTGATCTGACAAAGGTTGAGCAATCCACATTCAACATTGACATCAGTGAAGGAAAAGATCAACAACATAAAAAGGTATTTCATGTTGGATTTTATGACCCTGTTGCTGACTATCTAGAACTTATGAGAAGCATATATATCAAAATATTTTTGTTAGATGATAGCTAGTTCTGTCACCCTTTGAAACTACATTACTGCATGCTAGGGTTTCATTTATTTTTTGGGTCGAGATCAAGGATAAGTTCAGCAGATCAGCTTCTGACATGGCTTCATTGGAAGCATGATGTCACTTGATAAGAAGACTCTATTGATTAGAATTAGGAGTAGGAGTAGATAGGAAAATAATCTCTTAATATGAGCATCTAGGTCATTTTCAGTTGTTTTCATGAATAAGCAAAGTAGGCTACAAGTAGGTTGCGGCAGATCAGTTTTGAAGGACAAATGACTCCATGCCCAATGGAACACTAGAAGATAGCTTTAATCTTTGTTTTTCAGGAAAGGAATTTGGTTTTGGGTTATCGGGACCTCACAAAGAGGTTCCCATCCTCGAGTAGGAGACAGATGTTATCTCCTAAATAAATTAATTTTCAATAGGTCAAAGTCAGAAAATTTATTTTTTCGTAGTAGTGAAGATTTCAGGGTATATTATGAAAGATGTTTGGGTGATTAAAAAAATTGGAATTCCTGATGTTCTATTTTTTAAAGAAATTTTAAGGTTTAGCTTTCGGTGGCTTAGGCAAACTTTTCAACAGTTCATTAGCCACCAAAAACCCCAGCTTTCGGCAGCTAACAACTCGGACTCAGGGCGACCTTAACCATCGAAATCTTGTTGGCTTCGTTTTTAATAAAATTTTGGGAAGGGAGCGTTTGGTGGCCTAGGAGAACTTACCAATAGTTCATTAGCCATTGAAAAACCTAGATTTTGATAGCTTATCAATTGGGTCCAGGGAGACATTAACCATCGAAAATGCCAAAAGAGGAAAAACGGTTAGCTTATCTGTCGAAATCAAACACTGTCAGCATGAGGCACGTCATGATCTAGCACTTAACCACCGAAAATACTGGGGGAATGCAGAAAATCATAATTTGGTGAATAAAAGGTTGTTATTGATTTGAAGTGACTGATAAAGACCAAAACCCTAGCCTTCCCTCCATCTATCCCATGACTGCAGTTGAACCATCACGAAACATCACGTCTCAGTTAAAAATAAACGCTGTGCTGGATATCTCGTGGTTCTCACCAGAGTTTACCATCATTTTTCTCAAGTACCAATTGAACAATTAACCCCTCCAAATCATCACCATATCCTCACTACACTCCACATTTATTTGCATGCATTCTCACTAATCCTAGCCCTCTCTGGATCCAACATTGTAGTATCCTTCCCTAGAGTTTGAATTTCAATTTTGCAGGCGCAGAGAGGAGGAGGACCCGTTCAAAAAACTGAAAACACAAGTATTCGTGGCTAATAATGGTTTCAAAATGGTCTCTAAGCAACCAAAAGTGGACTTTTGGCAGCTAAGACCGAAGTTTCAGGGTGCTCCAAGCCACCAAAAATTGGCGTTTTACTACGAAAAGTCATCTTTTTAAAATAATTATTCTGAGCTACTAGAGAATAATTTTGCAAACTGCTCAGATATTTTTGTTCCTAACATGTCAGAGAACAATAACCTATCTCATTTGTCCTACAAGTATTGCAGGATGGGAGAATCTAATCTATCTCAGAGCCCTAATTTTCAGATCTCAGAATTTCCTTGTTTTACACATGTTTTTGAAATGCAGATCTCGGGAAAATTAAACCAATTTTCAAAAACCTGAGAGAGGTTTTTTCTCACAAAAAAAAATATATACAAAAACCACTTTTGGTTTATACACAGGTGTTACATATTTGAAGGAACAAATCCATATCTAATATCTAGTTTTCAGCAGTTTGGCCAAATTTTTAGGGTGAAAGATGACCTAACAGAGCAGGTGGAAGCAGAATATGAGGCGTTTCCCTCACCAACACGAAGGGAAGGTCATGAAGAACCAATGGTAGAGACCTTCTCAAGCAAACCTACGTCTCAGAGAATAAACTAGCTGTTAGGGAAAATACATGAAATGGAGGTCTTAGAGAGAGAGATAAAAAGAACTAATGCAATATTAACCAAGAAAAATACTCAATTGCGTAATTCTCTGCTAGAAATGAAGAGGATGTATTTCTTGCTGTAAAAAAGGAATCTGAGGTTTATGAAGGAAAACAATAGGCTTTATAGGATGATCAGACTATTGAGGTTGCATATGAACAATTCCAACTCAAACCCTAGCTCTCAAGCTCACTTTGCACGAGAAACCCTAACAAAGGCAGCATCAAGCTTTCAAGATCCTGAGGCAGCTCATGATGATGCTGCTTTGTCAAACCCTATACAAATGGAAGAAATACCAGAAGGATAGAGGTAAAAATTGTAAAAGGTTGATTTAAAGGCTAAATAAAATTATGCAGGAAACAGAGCTTTCGGTGGCTTAGGCGAACGCAGTAGCTGTTCATTAGCCACTGAAAGCAGAGCTTTCGACAACTAACAGACCCAGGCCTTTGCTTCGGTAACCACCAAAAGTACAAAAGGGTACAGAATGATATGTTTACACACAAAACCAGTCACTGATGGGTACAAACACCTTAGGGGCGAATTATGAAGCTGAAAATTGATGAAAAGCACCAGTGGAGGAGGTCTATTCCAGTTTTGAAGGTGCAATCAAGGAGAAATGGGTCACAAAGCCTAATTGTTTTTGACCAACTGTGGCTTATCTATAATATAATAGGTTACAAATCTAATTTAGTAATCACTGCAGTTATCAAAAGAGTTCAATGAGTGAACAAGTGTTAGAGTTAGATAGACTAATACTTAAATTAGGGTTTTTGACCTAATTTTGCACAAAACATTTATTTTATCTATTTTTAGTAAATCAGATCCAACTTTTTAGGATCTAAATATTTTTGTAAATTCTATAAAGCCTAAGACTTATTTTGAAGCAAGGGTTGGACTTCAAATACTTTTAGACCCTTATTGTTATCAAGCTTCTCATGTTATTCATCATTTAATATAAGCTCTTTTACCATTATATGTTAAGCTTCCATGTCTTTTCTGTTATGTACTTGTGATTGAATGTATGATTCAGGTTTATTCTTTTTATCTAATGCCAAATAGCTGTCATCCTATCTATGTGGTGATGAGTTGAATTGCAAGTATTCTTCCTTGTTATGATTAGCCATTCATATGTGATTGTTTTATGTATGAATCTGCTAGCATAGTAAGTTCTCCATTTATTCACCTTATTATCAACGCTTTGAACACTGGTGGTTAGAAGCCTTATATTTTGATTGAGTTTTATGCATGTCTTAGGTGAGTAAGGTCTTGTAGGTCATCTGACTTGATCCATTTTGAAAAACCATTAAAAACATTGAAGTTACCAGGCATCCTCGAGCTGCAACCTAGAGGAGTTTCCTAGAGTGATAACAGGATGCATAGTCACATATACACAGGTTAGACAAGGATTAGTTATGTATGTCTTGGAAAATACATTTTTTTGAAAATAGTTCCTCAATATAATTGAAAATATGTAATGGAATAAGGAAAAAATGTGTCTGCAACTCGTGATGGGGATAAGATAGGCCACTATAAATTCTTGAGATAAACAGTTGCAACAGATTCTATAACACTCTCATATTATTTTTGTTCCATTCAAAAAATTTCATCTATTAATTATCTCAGTGTACAATATTCTTGATATTTCTGAAGAAATATCCTTCTCATTTCATCCCATGTCCTTATCATGCCCTCTCCTAATCTCATAATCTAGGATAGTGCCGAGTCTTTGAAGGTAACTAGAAATGGTTTAAGTTTATGTCCATCATTTGAATGATCATATCTTCTACATAAAATTTCAAACTCAAACAAGAAAATGTTGGGATCATCACTTACCCTACCATGAAAATGAGGCAATGCAGAGGAAGGAATATTCTTCATATACATAATTGCAAGAGGATTAGTAATTGGGAAAAATAATGTTAACACTTATTCATTTGTATATTTGTCCCCCTGGTGTTTATGTTCTTCATCCTCTCATTCTGCCATGATTCTCTCCCCAAATAAACTATATTATGTTTCTTGATGTGGGAATTTGGTTTTGTAAGTTGAGCCTCATTATTATTTAGCTGTGTTTGAATTCCTAGATTGTGTACAAAAGGGGGGTTCGAAGACCTTGTTGAGGCCCCTGTCCTCAGGGTTCACAGGGTTTCAAGGGTGGGAGGCCTCAAGAAAAAATTTGGGGTTCATTTTTATCCATTTTCGGCCATTGAAATGTGGCAAAAAGTTCCTTGTAAAATGTTGTAACTTTCATTGGTTGTGTAGCTTGATATTCCTAATTTAGATATATTATTGTTCATCCATGTTTGTACGCTAGTTTTACTCTACACTCGTCCCAGCGGGGGTCTAGGGGGATCGCCCCCCCAGACTGCGGGGTCCAGGGGTTGGAGGGGGTTCAAGGTGAGACTCAAGAAATAATTTTTTTGGGTTGTTTGTTGGCCAAAAATTTATGGGCCATGGTATTAGGTACTCTGTAATATTGTCCGATGGTAATTCCCTTATTACAGGAAATCATTGTAATACGAATGTGTATGGTATTGTAGCATTGTGAAAACGATCTTTGTGATTGTGTGAGAGAGACTGTAAGAGAGTGAAGAGTAAGTGAAATGGGTGTGTTGCAGGTTGTATCCCTTCATTTTTCTAGATGGTATAATAATAAAAGAACTGACAATTTATGTGTGTACATATCCCATCTTGGGTGAACCACATTATATTGGTGTCTCTTTTGTAATGTGTTTATGTATTTTATATTTGGATCTTTTTTATTGTTATTGCTCTGTGATCCTATTTTTCTAACAATTTCGTAGTCAATATGAGCCATTCATTGGATATCATATATTATGGTAGAAATTATGTTAGGGATTCTATTCCTAGAAGGAAAACCTATTTTGTATGAGGAAACATATTACAACTATGTATTATGAAAGACACGACTGTGAAACAGATCAAAGAGGAAGTTGTAGTGTATGTACTATAGGTTATATCCCTTCATTTTGTTGGATGGTTTAATAAAAAGAGATGGCAATTTCTATGTGGATATAGCCCATCTTGGTTGAACCACATTATATTGGTGTCTCTCTTGAATTATGTTTATGTGTTTTATTTGTGGATCTTGTTTTATGCTATTGTTTTGTGATCCTATTTTCTAACATTTGGTTCAACAACTGTTTTAACCCCTTCTTCTAGCTGATTTTCTGATTCACCAACAACAATTGCTTCTACTATAGGCTACAATGGAAAAAGTAAATACTAAATGATTGTAGTTGTTGCATACCTATGTTCATTAGCTGTATGTCCAAGCCTTGACATTGAAGCCTTACCTGTAGATAATCATTTTTTGTTCTTTCCTGCAAATTATTTAGTAGATACAAAGGTTATGATTGTTCTTTTGAATGTGACCATTGGAGCTACTTTACCCTTATTTTTAAGGAACCTACCTTTATCATCTCTATATTGATTCACACGGTAACAACAAATTTTGGACCCAAAAAAACAACACAACCTATTATTGTCCCATCATAACAAATATGAGGGCACCAAGAACCAATAAAAAACAAGTCTAATAACTTAGAAATAAAAACATGGTATTTTTGTTTTAACACTTCCCTAGAAAAGATGTCAAAATGTTGGTTAATTTAATTCATTTAAATTGATTAACATAAATTATCGATCCGAGACATGTAGGATTATGAAGTGTCATGCAAAATATATGAAATAACAAGAGAGAAAACCTAGCTAAGATGAATTGCTTACTAACCAATAATTAGGAGTTACATTGAAACACACAATGTCATGCTATAGATCTAAATTACAATATTTTATTCTTAGAAAGAATATTATTGTAAAGTTATGAGTGATTCTTGGTTTGATTGTAATAATACTTGTACAAATTACTAAATCATAAAATCCCAACTTTAAATCAATCAATCACACTTAATATACCATATTAGTTGGTATCATGTCACTATGAACAAGTATGAGAGCTCAACTTCATTGATACATCCAAATATAGGGAATCTCAGGTCATGGAACCAATTACATGACAACTCTATTCACTTACACAAAATATCTATGTAGTTACAGTAAACTCTATTCAAAACCAATTACAGTAAATTCCTGTATAGGCCTTGTGTTTAACGCTACTCAATATCCCATCCAGAAACCTCCAACTTTTATTAGGTTTAACTACTCAATAAATAATACTTAGAAATAAACCACACCTTGATTATTCATGCTATAAATCTAGCTCTAACAACTTGAGGTCTTATTGGAATTCATGTAGTGATAGTGCATAGGCAATTTATGTGCACAAATGCACACACCCTTGAGCCCCCCCCCAAAAAATACAACTCATTCAACTTGGAAAATAAATACTGAAATCATTTAGATAAAGTAAATCATAAATTCAATGTATTGATGTCAAGAAAGTAATCTAATTCTAGAAATCAAATATAACTTATTATTGAAATTCTAACTAAACCAATTACATTAAAGTGTACAATGCATCTCAACTAAGATTCAACCACACATGCAATAAATAAAGAACTAATCACAACACCTAAATTGAGTTTGCTCCAACTATCTAGATCAAGGGGGCCTCCTAGGTGGGTAGTGCTATAGGGGATCTCACATATTAAATCACAAATTTAGTAATATCTCCTTTTATTAATCATCAATCTTCAGATTTATAAAATGAGATTCAAAATCCAGATATCAAATACTATAGATGACCCAACTAATCTCCATGCTAACATTACAACAAGATATGCCATAATTTTATAGATCATTTGCATCAATAGGACCAAAACCAATGATCCTCATCAAATAGATATGGACTAATAAAAATACCCAATAGATTACATTGTTTCCAAAAGTTAGAATGACACATAGGATAACAAGTCAACAATCTCATTTTAGGCATTCCACGATTTCATGACTGAAAGCAAGAAACCATACATGGACAATTTGGTGGTTGATTTCCTAATTGTCCAAAGAGATATGCATGGATAATGATCCTATTCTAAGAGCGTCCATATTGAGCTAGAAAAAACAATATCCATTCCATTGTTATGTTGCGAGGAAGCAGAGATACTCTAATCGAAATATCGTTGATCAACCTTCACCTACATGAAATACAATAATTGGTTCTCTACAATTTCAGTAAGAACACATCCTCTGCACTTCTGATAATTATGACATCCTGTAGTTTTGGTAACAACACATGTTTTCACTTCCTGTAATAACACACCCTATAGTGCTAGTAATAGAGTAGGATATGGTAATAACTAAGTGATTACTGAAACTTTCATATACAACACATGTACTTATAAACCATAGAGTTAATTAGCAAAGATAAATTCCATTCCAATATGCATGTTAAACATAGAGAATTATGTTAAAAACATAAATGATTACCTTATACAACTCATTAGACAAATGTAATATAGGAATATAAAATATGATACTAAAAATAGAGAAAATGGTGATATGTATAGGATAAATTAATGGTTCAAAAAGGGTTATCTGATATGCAAAAAATAGATAAAAGAATGGAGCTTGACAAACATAAAGAGCTAAATGATATTATAGAAGAGGATAATATGGATGATATTCAAAATTATGATCAAAATAGATCTAAAACAATATAGCCAACTTAGAAACACATTTTTATTGATGATGAGTATGATGAAGGTGAAGATGACTACAATACCACTTTAGAAGGATGGCGTAGGTAGTTACTTGGAATAACATATGATCTTTTACAAAGAATCATTGGATGACAATGCCAGGCATATAATATTGTAAATGAAGATTTATAAATTTAAAGGATTCATAATTTGTATTTAAATAATGATGATTTTTATGCCACAAACTTTGAAATGCTTCATTGTTATTTGGATATAAGTATCGTTCAATTACTATGGTTAGAATTTATAATTTGATTTAGTATTTTGATTATATCTCTATACTCATGACTAAATGCAATATCCTTAAAGTGTTCAATATTAAATATGACTTGGTGGACAAACATACCAAGGATTAGCTAGATAAGAATTATCATGTTTAATGGTCTTCTATTGGGTGATAATGGTTTTAGGTATTATCAAGTTATTGGTTGAGACACAATTAAAATAATAAATGTATATGCAAGAAATCATATGCAAATACACATGATATTACTCATGCATTTGATTGAATCAATAAACATGATAATAACCTATACAAATATAATCATTATTCATGTCATTGTGATTATCATCATTAATGGCATTGTTGTCATCATCATTGTCATCCTATTCACCAAAATATTCATCATCATCATAATTTTCATCATTATCATCATGTAATCACATAATACTTATCATTGTCATCTTCATTATCACATCATCATCATTGTCATTGGCATATTCATCATCATCCACCTCCTCATCATCATTGTCATTGTCATCCTCATAATGGTATGTTATGCGCAAAACTAGGAACACCACCTAATAAAACGATTTAGGAAGAAAAGTAGACACAAAATTTAGCGTAAAGCCAAGTGCAACATTCAATCCAAATTTTGGTGCAAACAATGGCACAAAACTTGGTGCAAAAGGTTATGAAATAAAAAAGGCACAAAAAATGGTGCATAAGTTGGGGCAAGAAAAGGTGCAACTTTTGTCGCGAAATTGGGCACAAAGCATGGAAAAAAGTAGATACAAAATTTATCTCAAATATAGGTGTGAATGGTGCAACATCTAGTGCAAAATTTTGTGCAAATGATGTCACAACACCTAGAACAAAAATTTCATAATAAAATTGCACAAAAAATTGTGCATAAGTTGGTGCAAAAAAAGGTGCAATTTCTGGTGCAAAAATAGGTGCAAAGTATGGCACAACACTTGGAAAAAAATGGTGTGAAATTGGATGTTAAAATAGGTGCAAAATAGACTCAAATCATGGAGAAAAACTTGGTGCAAAATATCATGCAAATTATGCTTGTTTTAGCATCCATTGTTGAAACAAGGTGCAAATTGCGTCAAACCATGGATTAGAGCCTAATTTCCCTAAAGGATGAGGAAATTTACACTGGAAAAGTTTATAGACACAAAAAGTGGAGCTAAAAGGGATGCTAATTACATGTTTTTTTTGTAGTAGCATTAGCCACTGGATGATGGCTCACTCAAAACGTATCGGTTAATTTTTTTGGGGTTAAAAAATTAAAGGTTTGCATAGTGGTATCGTTGAAAGTTAATTCACCTCAGTTTCTAAGCACCAAAGAAATAAATCCAAGCATCCTTACAAGTTATCTTGAAATGCATAGTAGGATCCTTGTCATCATGTAACACTGATGAATTAAAAAGTCTTACATGAGAAAAATAGTTAGAGGGACTTTAGTTGTCTTTAGGTTATTCTCTAGCGAGCTTCAACCACTTCACACATTTGATTGGCTAAATCCTATGATGTTTTCAAGTGGTCAACAAACATGTAGAATTCAAGTCATGATAGTGTGCAACAAATCAAAGTGACTCTACATATCATCACACGCATTTAAGGTGCTTACTAAATATCTCCGCCCCATCCACCCACTACAAAAGCATAAAATATCTAGGAGATAAGATACGTAAAAAATTGTGAAATAAGGAAATAGAATTTATATGTAAAAATTGGTTTAAGAGGAAACTTTGTCAAGGCTATAGAAATTTGTAGGTAGTAGAGGATTTCCTATGCTATGAGAGACGAGGACCAAACATCAGCACATTTCTAACTTATAATGTCTTACTCTATGGTGTTATGCCTGATTCAAGGAACATAAGGACATCTGCTTGGTAAATGAATTCCATATTTTATCTCCTAGAGAATCATCGTAATATTACCTTAGGTTTCGTATTTTTTACTCATATTTTTCTTAAGATTTGAATATATATTGAAGTGGTACTCATGGATATAGGGAGTTGTATGCTCATCTGGTATTTATCTTTAATACTTGTATGACTGCAATTCTTTGGGGGATTTGGATAGAGATAATTGGTTCTTCCAACAATTCACCATTTTTTTTCCACAACAACATCCCTATTTTCCTTGTCCTAGGAAATGGAAATGATCCCCCCATAATAATTTTAGGGTTTCCAACTGTGACTAGAGTCTTTTTTGTAAGTAAGAGTAGAATCCTTCTATTAAATAGTAAATTCAAAGAATACAATAGTTGTCCAAAAGATATTCTGCAACCTGCCTCTGGGAGAGATTAGGCTATAGAAAAAATTCTAAGTGATGTTTATATTTGTTATGGTCTTGAAGAAATTGCTAGAAAAATGATTTAACTACACCCCTATATAAAATATCATGCTAAAGATTGAATAGAGAGTATCCAAATCTAGAGTATTAACTTTAGACATTACAAAATGTCCACTAATGGAAATATAACAAAAATACCTAGTAAACATGCATAAAAAAACCCCATCATTTCATCATGAGTGGGGCCCTTTCTTGTGACATCCACATGATGAGTTGGTAGGTTTTAGGTAGTACCTATGGCTTCTATTCTTATCCTACATGGGAAAGTGTGACTAGAGTTGAGTTGTAAGAGATGAATTATTTGAATGCAATATAATGACTTGAATTCCCAATTGATGACTTTGTTGATGATATTGTATGATGCTATTGATGTCCTTCAATGAGCCCTTTAAGATATGTTAAGTCAGGAACTTGTTTCTTAAAATTTTATGTTTTGATTGTTATTTTTATTCTAAGTTTGCTTATTTTCTTGAGTTTGATCTTTTATTTACTTTGGAAATTTTTTGGTTTTGAGTGAAATTTTCAAGTTTTGCCTTTAGGTTCTTATTATGTTTTATTTCCTTAGGTCCTGAAGGGTTTTTTTTTGGACATTATATGGATTAATTAGTTCACAAACAACATCATGATCATAGTTTATCACTTAAAGCTCATTCAAAGTGGAAATAATGATTAAAACAGCACCAAAATTGAATTCAAATTATTCTTGTAGCGCAACTGCCAAAAGTTTACACAGCGGCACTACAAGAATATTGCGCACGCTGAAATCGCCGGTTTTTAAGAAAATTTATCCTACGATTTTGGTTTTTTGATGACTAATCACATGCTTAAAGGCTTTTGATATGTGTTTCTTCAGTAGTGATCATGCAAACAGGTGCATTTTTCAGCATGGAGGAGATCGTGGCAAATCATTAGTTAGAGTTGGGAAAATTGTGACAGGTAGACAAGCGAGCCTAGATTGAAGTGAAAGGAGTTCTCCATACATGCATTATGGAACTAGAGACTAAGTGGAGCGAGGAAATTTGCCCAAAATCTGGAAGTTGCAGTTACAAAGGGGAGTTAGGGCTTTCACAGTTACAGAGAAGATTTAGGAATTTCTCGTTTCGCCAGCTGGAAGTAAATTGGACACCTGAAGACACTTGTATAGTCAATTTGGTAGTCAGACAGCTCAGGGATTGATTTTAAGCGTCTGCAGCAAGACATGAATAAGGTATTCTGCGTTAACCTGAAAGTGGCAGCTAAATTGGGGGTTTCTTTTTTAAAGCTTGTTATGATAAAATTGATTGAGGAAAGCGGTAATTTATGCTATTAACAAACTCCCTACGATCATATATCAATAAAAAAAAGGGTTTTGGAATGCTTTGATAAGTGATAAGTTGGAAAATAGTTGTTTCATTGAACAATTACCCTGTCAAGACCTGAAAATGTGGTAAGGTGAAGATCTGTTCAATTTGTGGCGACCATGGTTTCACAAATTTAGTTGTTACCTGTAAACAATGCAATGAAGGAGCTGAGCATGTGAATTGCATGAAGACCTAGTATGATTAGGTGTTTGAAACTGACTCGTTTTGGTGCTAAATAGAAGTCAGAGTAGAAAGTGAGCAGACATAGGATTGCTCTCATATCTTTTCATCGACTAGATAAACCAATCACAAGTTCATCTAAGAAGCAGGCATTTGGGAGCACTGATGCAAAATATTTTTACAAAAGAGATAACTCATATGTAGCATTAAAAAGAGCCAAGTGTACTATTTGAGTAGAGCCATAACACACAGATGCTGTCATGCATTCTAGAGATGATCTAGCATCTAAATGAATAGCTTGGATGATAGTTAGTTTCAGCAGCAGTTTTATTGGAGAGTTTGGCACTCTGTTGACCTAATTACTTAATATCAATGAAAAAATTTTCCTTTATCAAAAACAGAAGCTGACTGTTAAAAAATTAAGAAAAAAACAGTCAAGGAGAATTAAACAAAGATGACTATTAAAACTTCAGAAGCTTGAGAAGAAAAAAGAACTGTTAGGTCATTCAGAGGGCTTTAAAATTACACAGGTTTTAGTCATTGAAAGCATATGGGAAAAAGTGGCAAAACAAATAGGGCTGAGCCCACTGAGTTGGGATGGATTGACCAATTTCCTGGTTGTACAGAGCTATTTCAGAATGCTGGTTGGTTGGATTTTTTCAAGAAGATTGATAGCTATAACACTGAGGTCTCTTATAAATTTTCCCAATGCTATAACCAGGACATGGTGGTATTTGATACTCTAAAGTTTAAGTTGACTGTGGAGCTAGTTGCTGAAGCTACTAGAGTCAGAAATGAAGGTGAAATGTGGTTCAAGAAGCCCCCTTTCACCTTTAATGCCCAAAGATACCTTTTACCTGGCATTACTCCAAACTGGAGCAAAGGAATACTAATCCAAAATTTCAGAGATGAGTGGGTGGAGCCCATTAAAGTGCTACAAAGTTATATCACCTGTGAGGGAAGATATTCCTATGTCTTCAAATATCATTTTAGGTTCTTACAAAATTTGGTTGGTGAATCCAGAATGAGTCTTCCTTTCTTTTTGTTTAAAAGTTTGCAGAAGATGTCGAGTAGAGTTAAGGGGCATCAGGATCACACTACACAGTCTATTTTCCATCATCGTTTGATCAAACTGATTATTAGTGATGCCTTGCAAAGAAAAGGAAAAACATGGTATTTTTTCCTCTTTTGGTCTGGTTTTCAAATTAAGCAAGAAGAGCAGCAAACCAAAAAACATGTAGACAAAGGGAAAACCCTAGTGAATAAACTAGGTCAGAAAATCAAGTCTGAAGATAAAAAGGAAGTTAAACTTGAAGAAGTACCAGAGCCCTCAAATGCAGACTATGAACATAGGCAGTCTTCAGCTGATAATAAAGCCAAAATTTCACTGTTTACAGAAAAGGAAGATCAACCTGTGCGAGATAGAGCACCGGCATAAACTTTTATGAAGGAGGAAATTGTTATCACAAAGGAGATTGCTGTAAAGGAAGAAAGCAAACAGGTCCAGCAAAGAAGCCCCATCACTATTCTATCAGAGGATGAAGGATATCTTTTAGAAGAAGATGAATTTACTGTCAAAACTGATTCTAGGGTTAACACATACAGGGAATGCTGCAGTCAAGAAGATAAAGCAAAGAGGTCAAAGAAAAAGAAGACCAAAGTTGCAGCTATGGAGTTTGCTACAATTAAATATTAAGGTAAAAGTTTGAAGATGATGGGAGAGCTTGCCTCAACATGGAGACCAAAAACTAGGCCAAGAAACAAGTTAAGGCTCAGTATGAAAAAATTGTTAAACCCTATATTAAATGCAAAAGAGGTAACTGTACTTGATGATGATTCTTCAGATGAAAAACCAAAGATTGAGAAAGAAGCAGTTCTAAAAACTCCAGTTTCTCATCATACAAAGGGGAAAAATCCATCAAAGTCAGCATAAGAGGTTAGTCTCATCGAGAATAAATTATCAGCAGTCTTTTTAGAGTTAAGAAGTGAAATACTAAAAGAGCAACATAAAAAGGAGGTTGAAGTCTCTCATTCTGAAGACCAGCAGTTGATAGAGAAAACAACACCTACTGAAGCAGCTAATCAGGAAATCCCTATGGTTCATGGTGTGTCATTAGCCCCATTGCCAAAAGATGAAGACATTTTCAGAAAACTAGATATTCCATGGCTACCCAGTGAGATGCAGGACACTACAGCAGGGAAGGTTTTTGATTCAGACAAGCAAAACTTGCAGAGAACCATCAAACAATACAGGCATCAAATGGATTACATCCAGGAAGTGAATGATGGATTGATCCTAGCAAACAGAAGACTCAGGGAGGATTTGCAGGAATTAAATGACCATTATCAAGAGCTTACTGCAGTGTCCAAGGAAGCCCTGAAGAGGAAGAAAGCCACAGATTTGCAATGTGCAGAGTTGAAGCAAACTATCAAAGGATTGCAGTAGCAGAATGAAGAATGTACAAGAAGGCTAGCAGACATGGAAGCTGAGAAAAAGAGAGCCAAGAAGTAGGCCCAAGCTTTGGATGGAATAACCTTACTAGCTGAGGCAACAAAGGACCTTTGAGTTTGTTAGTTAGTTAGTTGTTTGTTATGTTTTTTTTGAAGAAATATTTTATTTTGTAAATTGTAATTTGACAATTATCCCATCGACGACTTGGCTGAAGACAGATAGGGTTTCAAACCTAACTAATTTTTTTGAGAAATAGTATTTAGGTAGATGAGAAAGAGAGAAAAGGGTTCTACTTTTTGGCTAGCTACGGAGGTCTTGGACTTGTTTATGAGTTAAGTACATAACTCTCATGTTTATTTGTTGAACAGTACTATGAAATATATGATCTAAATCACCCTTCAGACTATGTTTTAACTTCATTTTTTAGCTTGTTTAGCTACTTGACTGATATATTCATTGATGGTTTATGTTTTCTTTACTTGTAATGCTTGTCAGTTATGAATGAACTTTAAGATTATACTCTGATTGGTACTTGGTGATTATATTATGCATCTCTGCTCTTATTTATTTATGATTTAGTTCCTGCTTGACTCATGAATGTATTCTCTTCAGCCACCAGAATTTACAACCACAAAAACCTTTCAAGAAAACCCTAAACCCTACTTTTACCTGATTGAATATTTGAGATTGTGTTGGCTTGTTTCTTTATAGCCTTGGAAACAATTTCTGGCACAAACATCTTTGTTGCGTTGTTAGGGAACGAAGTTGAAGACATATTTTTCCCTGGGATACTTATCTTTTTCTAGTTTTAAGAGGTGAACTTAAACCAGGATATCTTTAAGGCTATTTTACACCAGAGTTGTCACAGTGGCTACTAGAGGAGTGGGAACTAGGAACAGACCTACTTCACCTTTGCAGTTGGGTGTGACAGACGCTGAACAAATATTGAGGACAGCAAGAAAGATTAGAGTATCTCAGTCATTACCCTCTCTATCTAACCCTGACCAGTTAGATGGTTCATTAGCTTCATTTGTGTCAAGAAAAGAAGAAGAAACTTCACCTTGGGTAAAACCAACAATTGCTGATAGTAGTTTCCATATTTTTACTAACCCTCAATCCTTTAGAAAAGATAAAACTGCCTCTCCTGGTAAGATACCTCTCTTTCAATTGAAATTAGGTAAAAATCGTTTTCAGCCAAGTTCTAGCCAAACCTCTTCATCAGCAAAGTCAGTCAGTCCAAAAATGGCAGCCCAAAATCAGCCCATAGACATGATGGACAGGATGGTTGCAGCCAGATATGCACCATTGGTCTTGCCTCAGCCCTTGAATGCACTTCCTGGGGGTGACTATCAAAAATATCTTCCTAGGTTCAATGGACAGGGGGAAACCATAGCTGAAGAACATTGGGAAGCTTTCCTTAGTTATGCTGATAACCAAAACATCGAGGCTAAGGATGTATGGATGACAATGTTTGTTCAAAGCCTTGATGGTGATGTAAGGAAATGGTTCAAGGAGTTTCCTGCTAATTCCATCACTATCATTGAAGAACTTTGTGATCTCTTCATGAGACAATGGGGTGACACCAAAGACCATACATACTACATAACTGAGTTTGGAGCTCTTAGGAGGAAAAAGGATGAAACAATTGCAGACTTTTCAAAGAGGTTTAACAAGATGTACAGTAGGATTCCTGCAGAAATAAATCCTATAGAAACCTCTGCAAAACTGACATATGCAAATGCTTTTGACCATGAATTTTCCTTACTTTTGAGAGAAAGGAGACCTATTTCTTTACTGAATATGTAGGATGCAGCATTGGAGGTAGAATCTAATATACTGGCTTCAAATAGATTGAAAGAGGAAACATTTCAGCAAATCTATGACAAAAAAGGAAAGAAGGAAGCAGTGTCAGGAGGTTCAGCTTCTCATTCTGCTGAAAAGAAAATTGATGAAATGGCTAAGTTGGTGAAGATTCTGACTGCAAAGTTGAACAAATTAGAGCTTGAGAAAAATTCCAGCAAGCCTGCTCCAGAAGGTGAATGAAATCCTAATAATAAGAATCAGTTTAGAAGGCAGTTTGCGCCCTATTTCATGCCTAGAGAACGAAGGAATAATGATATCTAGTGAGAAAGGAGAGAAAATGAGGACCAAAGAGTGCCACCACCTCTTCAGAACAATGTGGCTGATGAGGAAGAAGTTGATGATGAGCTGATCTTTGAAGAGACTGATCAAGATATGAATCATTTTGGAGAAGGATTGTCTGGGGGTTTTGTCACTGAGAAAGAATTTCTAAATGCAGAATATTATGATGCTGACATGTTCAAAACAGAGGATGATTCAGGTCTGAAAAAGACTGATGTAACTGCTGCTGTCTGTCAGAATGAGCTTAAAAAGACTGTGAACTTGAGGTCAGGTCCAAAACAGGTGGTACAAGTCCCAAAGAAGAAGGCAACTATCCCTGCTAAGCAATCATCTGATCCTGTGACCGAGAAGAGACAAGTTTTCGAGAAACCAAAGAAGACCACAGAGACTGAAGAGGTAAATAAAACTGTCCAGAATTTCAGTTTGGAGAATGAATTAGGAAAGTTAAAGATTCATGTACCTTTAACTGAATTGATAAAAAATACTTCATATAAAGAATCAGTCCTTAAAATGCTAAATTCAACAAGCAATCAACCCATTTTAGACACAGTAAATTTGCAAGAAGAAAACCCCAGGAATTTCATTGGATCAGCCCTGGCTGAAAAGAATGAAAATGAAGCAGGTGCTTCACCTCCATTCTACATCACCCTGACAGTCCATGAACAGATGATTCATAATTGCTTGTTAGATTCAGGAGCCTCACACAACTTAATGCCAAAGGCTGTTATGGAAGCTTTAGGGCTGAGTATTACCAAACCCTACCATGATCTGTATGCCTTTGATTCCCAAGCAGTGAAGTGTTTAGGGGTAATAAAGGACATGGTTGTCAGTCTGGCTCAGTTGCCTATGAAAAGTGTGATCATGGATGTTGTGGTAGCTGATATTACACCGAAGTTTGGGTTACTTCTCTCTAGGTCTTGGGCAAAGAAGGTTGGTGGGACCTTACAAATGGATTTATCATATGCTACTATTCCTGTGTTTAGAGGATAAAATAGAAGGCTGTATAGAGAACTTTAGTTTGCTTACATTGTGACAGATGATAAGAACCCTACCAATCACCCACTGTATGCTGTTGATAAAGACCTAGGTACTTGCATGTTACATTTCAGTGATGAGGACAATACTACTAGTTTGCT
This sequence comes from Pseudotsuga menziesii, assembly GCA_001517045.1. NCBI lineage: Eukaryota > Viridiplantae > Streptophyta > Pinopsida > Pinales > Pinaceae > Pseudotsuga > Pseudotsuga menziesii. Next base: position 52,587 of record LPNX010342939.1, read on the forward strand.
ACAGGTTGAAAAAGAGCAACCAGTAAAATGCAGCAGAGAGCAAGAAGATGAGCTGTGGCAGTTATACTTTGATGGGTCCTCTTGTAAAGAAGGTGCAGGTGCAGGGGTTCTTCTTATATCTCCTGTAGGTGAAACAGTAAAGCTGATGTATAAATTGGAGTTTATTACTACTAACAATACTACTGAATATGAATCTTTGCTATTAGGATTAAAATATGCTAAATATTTGGGCATTCAGCAGATTGCTGCATTTGGCGACTCCGAATTAGTTGTTCAGCAGGTGAAGAGCAACTATCAAGTGAAGCAGGGTTTGTTGAAAGTCTATTGAAATGAGGTATGGGACATGCTTGAGAATTATTTTGTATCTTTTAACATTACTCATATTCCAAGAGACCATAATCAAACTGCAGATTCATTGGCCTTGGCTGCCACACACTTTAGAATCCCCAAGACCACTTAGTTGAGATATCCCATTGAGGTGAGGTACAGGCCTTCTGTACTTGATAATGTAAAGCAGTGGAGAGTATTCGAAGATGACATTGAGATTAAAAGGTTCCTAGAGCTTACACATGAATTTTCAAATTCCCTGATTGATCAAGAGGAGGATGAAGAAGAGGGACAGGTGGATGAGATTGATGAAGATGAGATAGATGGACATAAAATTATTGAACTAAAAAGCAACTTCATCCCAAAAGGTTTGGTACCTCTGGAAATAATATTTACAAAGGATGATACACTTTCAAAGCCTATTGTTCAGTCTTCAGAAGAGAATGTGGTAGAGTGTAATATTGGTTCTGCAGAACATCTTAGAATGGTCAAAATTTCTAAATCACTTACAGCTGAACAAAGAAACAGGTATATTAAACTGTTAAAAGAGCATGTAGATGTTTTTGCGTGGTCTTATGAGGAACTGAGAACTTATGACACAGGAATCATACAACATAAAGCCCCTTTAAAACCAGATGTCAAACCTTTTCGTCAGAAATTAAGAAGGATTAATCCAGCCTTGTTTCCTGTAATTGAAAAAGAAGTGAAGAAGCTGTTGGATGCCAAGACCATAGTACCCCTTAGGTATTCTTCATGGGTGGCTAATCTGGTTCCTGTTAGGAAAAAGAATGGAGAAATCAGATTATGTGTTGACTTCAGAAACTTGAATAGATCTTCCCTAAAGGATAATTATCCTCTACCTAAAATTGAGCAAATATTGCAGAAAGTAGTTGGGGCACAGAGGATCTCAATGGTTGATGGTTTCTTAGGGTACAATCATATCTCTATGCATCCTAATGATAAGGAGAAGACAACTTTCACTACTCCTTGGGGAACTTTCATGTATGATAAGATGCCCTTTGGTCTAATGAATGCCGGAGCCACTTTCCAGAGGGCTATGGATATTGCCTTTGTCGGAGAAAAGGACAAGTTTGTGGTAATTTACTTGGATGATATTATTATTTTCTCACAATCAGATGATGAACATTTGAAACATTTGAAGCAGACTTTCCTGAAGTGTAGAAAGTTTGGCTTGTCCTTGAATCCAAAGAAGTCACACTTTGCTGTACAGGAAGGTAAATTGCTTAGTCATTTAGTGTCTGCTGATGGTATAAGGATTGATCTTGAAATGGTAAAATCTATATTGAAAATAAGTTTACCCCAGAGTAAAAAGGATGTCCAATCATTCATTGGTAAAATCAACTTTCTGCGTTGGTTTATACCAAAATTTCCTGAGACTATTAAATAGATCACTGTCATGCTGAAAAAGGATCAGGAAGTCAGATGGACCACTGAGGCAAAGAATGCATTTGAGAAGATTAAAATGGCTCTTACTGAAGCTCCTGTATTAGTAAGCCTAGATTTTACTAGAGAATTTCTTACATTCTCATTTGCATCAGAGGATACAATAGCAGCTGTTCTGTTGCAGAAGAATAAAGAAGGATTGGAGCAGCCTATTGCATTTTTCAGCAAAACTCTCAGGGATTCTGAACTGAAATATAGTATCTTAGAAAAACAGGCCTATGCTCTGGTAAAAGCTTTAAAGTTTTTCAGAATCTATGTTCTGCATTCTAAAGTTATTTCATTTGTGCCTAATGTTGCTGTAAAAGATGTTTTGACACAGCGTGATAGTGAAGGGAAAAGAGGCAGGTGGATTGCTAAAATCATGGAGTATGATGTAGATATCAGACCTACCAAACTTGTCAAGGGACAAGGTTTAGCCAAGCTGCTGGCTGAATCAAATTGTCAAGCTCTGGGATTGCATGTCATGGATGAAGAATTAGCTCAGGAAAAAGATCAAGCAATACTGGAAAAAGAGAAGATCATGGACTATTATTCAGCATCCACATGGTATGCAGACATTGTGTATTTTCTGTTGTTTTTGCAATGTCCTGAGCATCTAGATAGGAAAGCTGCTAGATCCTTAAAGATTAAAGCTACTAAGTATTGTCTAGTAGAAGAGTAGTTGTTCTGGAAGGACCCAGGTGGTATTCTACTCAGATGTTATGACAAATCTGAAATTGAAGGAGTAATTTATGAATCTCATGAGGGTGCTTGTGGAGGGCATAAGTACTGGAAGACAACATCATATAGGATTTTAAGAGCTAGATATTATTGTCCTTCTTTGTTTGCAGATGTTTATCAGCAGGTAAGAGCCTGTATTCCTTGTCAGAAGTTTGTTGGCAAACAAAAATTGCTGTAACTGCCCTTAAAGCCTATTGCAGTAAGTGCTCCTTTCCAGCAATGGGGTCTGGATTTTATTGGGGAAATAAATCCAGCTTCCTCAGGGAAACATAGGTGGATCCTAACTGTAACAAACTTCTTTACCAAATGGATGAAAGCCATCCCTACTAGGAATGCCACAGACAAAGTCATCATGGAATTTATTGAGGAGAATATCTCGAGTAGGTTTGGCTGTCCTCAGAAATTGGTAACAGATAATGCAAAGGCTTTCAAGTCCAAGGCAATGGAAGCCTTTTGTGAAAAAGAATGGTATCTTGTTGAAACATTCCACTCCTTACTATCCCCAGGGTAATGGTTTTGCTGAATCCTCTAATAAAAACATCATCCAGAGTATCAGAAAGTTACTCAAACATAACAAGAGGTCCTGGGATTCAATGCTGAAATATGCATTGTGGGCTGATAGGATAACAGTCAAACAAGCAATTGGAACTTCTCCTTTCTAGCTAGTTTATGGTACAGATGCAGTTTTTCCTGTTCAATTGGAAATCCCAGTGATGAAATTTCTTCAGAATTCTCAGGAAGAGCCAAATGATATGCAAAGAAGGATTTATGAGATGACAGAGTTGCAGTAGAATAGGGAAAAGGTAGAAGAAAGAGCATAGTTGTACAGATTGAAGATCAAAAGCAAATTTGACAGGAACATCAAAGAAAACACTTTCTCGGTTGGTGATATGGTTTTAAGGTGGGATGCAAGGAAAGAGAAAAAAGGGAAGCATGGTAAGTTTGACAACCTCTGGTTTGGCCCTTTCCTAGTATCTAAGATTCTGGAGAATAACACTTTTGTCCTGCAGTCTTTGGAAGGTGAGGAATTGTCAAGTCCTGTCAATGGACGATTCCTCAAGCATTTTTACAGTCATTGAGGAGATTTTCACTTTTCACTGTATATACCGTTGTGAGTGAAGCATAATAAGGACTCCATAACCCAATGGAAATTTTGCAGACAAGTAGGTAGCAGAAAAGAAGGCACTGGTCTATAGGTTCTTGAAGCCTCACAGGGAGGACTTCATCCCACAGCTGGAGCCATATGTTAAGTCAGGAACTTGTTTCTTAAAATTTTATGTTTTGATTGTTATTTTTATTCTAAGTTTGCTTATTTGCTTGAGTTTGATCTTTTATTTACTTTGCAAAATTTTTGGTTTTGAGTGAAATTTTCAAGTTTTACCTTTAGGTTCTTATTATGTTTTATTTCCTTAGGTCCTAAAGGGTTTTTTTTTTGACATTATATGGATTAATTAGTTCACAAAAAACATCATGATCATAGTTTATCACTTAAAGCTCATTCAAAGTGGAAATAATGATTAAAACAACGCCAAAATTGAATTCAAATTATTCTTGTAGTGCAATTGCCAAAAGTTTACACAATGGCGCTACAAGAATATCGTGCGCACCGAAATCAACAGTTTTTAAGCAAATTTCTCCCATGATTTTGGTTTTTTGATGACTAATCACATGCTTAAATGCTTTTGATACGTGTTTCTTCAGTAGTGATCATGCAAACAGGTGCGTTTTTCAGCATGGAGGAGATCGTGGCAAATCATTAGTTAGAGTTGGGCAAATTGTGACAGGTAGAAAAGCGAGCCTAGATTGAAGTGAAAGGAGTTCTCCATACATGCATTACGGAACTAGAGACTAAGTGGAGCGAGGAAATTTGCCCAAAATCAGGAAGTTGCAGTTACAAAGGGGAGTTAGGGCTTTCACAGTTACAGAGAAGATTTAGGGCTTTCTTGTTTCACCAGCTGGAAGTAAATTGGACACCTGAAGACACTTGTATAGTCAATTTGGTAGTTAGATAGCTCAGGGATTGATTTTAAGCGTCTGCAGCAAGACAGGATTAAGGTATTCCGCGTTAACCTGAAAGTGGTAGCTAAATTGGGGGTTTCTCTTTTAAAGCTTGTTATGGTAAAATTGATTGAGGAAAGCGGTAATTTATGCTATTAACAAACTCCCTACGATCATATATCAATCTAAAAAGGGTTTTGGAATGCTTTGATAAGTGATAAGTTGGAAAATAGCTTTTTCATTGAACAATTACCCTGTCAAGACCTGGAAATGTGGTAAGGTGAAGCTCTGTTCAATTTGTGGAGACCATGGTTTCACAAATTTAGTTGTTACCTGTAAACAATGTAATGAAGGAGCTGAGCATGTGAATTGCATGAAGACCTAGTCTGATTAGGTGTTTGAAACTGACTGGTTTTGGTTCTAAATACAAGTCAGAGCAGAAAGTGAGAAGACATAGGATTGCTCTCATATCTTTTCATCGACTAGATAAACCAATCACAAGTTGATCTAAGAAGAAGGCATTTGGGAGCACTGATGCAAAATATTTTTGCAAAAGAGATAGCTCATATGTAGCATTAAAAAGAGCCAAGTGTACTATTTGAGCAGAGCCATAACACACAGATGCTTTCATGCATTCTAGAGATGATCTAGCATCTAAATGAACATCTTGGATGATAGTTAGTTTCAGCAGCAGTTTTATTGGAGAGTTTGGCACTCTGTTGACCTAATTACTTAATATCAATGAAAAACTTTTCCTTTATTGAAAATAGAAGCTGACTACTGAAAAATTAAGAAAAAAACAGTCAAGGATAATTAAACAAAGCTGACTATTAAAACTTCAGAAGCTTGAGAAGAAAAAAGAACTGTTAGGTCATTCAGAGGGATTTAAAATTACACAGGTTTCAGTCATTGAAAGCAGATGGGAAAAAGTGGCAAAACAAATAGGGCTGAGCCCACTGAGTTGGGATGGATTGACCAATTTCCTGGTTGTGCAGAGCTATTTCAGAATGCTGGTTGGTTGGATTTTTTCAAGAAGATTGATAGCTATAACACTGAGGTCTCTTATAAATTTGCCCAATGCTATAACCAGGACATGGTGGTATTTGATACTCTAAAGTTTAAGTTGACTGTGGAGCTAGTTGCTGAAGCTACAGGAGTCAGAAATGAAGGTGAAATGTGGTTCAAGAAGCTGCCTTTCACCTTTAATGCCCAAAGATACCTTTTACCTGGAATTACTCCAAACTGGAGCAAAGGAATACTAATCCAGAATTTCAGAGATGAGCGGGTGGAGCCCATTAAAGTCCTACAAAGTTATATCACCTGTGAGGGAAGATATGCCTATTTCTTCAAATATCATTTTAGGTTCTTACAGCATTTGGTTGGTGAATCTATAATGAGTCTTCCTTTCTTTTTGTTTAAAAGTTTGCAGAAGATGTCAAGTAGAGTTAAGGGGCATTAGGATCACACTAGACAGTCTATTTTCCATCATGGTTTGATCAAATTGATTATTAGTGCTTCCTTGCAAAGAGAGGTAAAAACATGGTATTTTTTCCTCTTTTGGTCTGGTTTTCAAATAAAGCAAGAAGAGCAGCAAACCAAAAAACATGTAGACAAAGGGAAAACCCTAGTGAAGAAACTAGGTCAGAAAATCAAGTCTAAAGATAAAAATGAAGTTAAACTTGAAGAAGTACCAGAGCCCTCAAATGCAGACTATGAACATCGACAGTCTTCAGCTGATAATAAAGCCGAAAGTTCACTGTTTACAGAAAATGAAGATCAGCCTGTGCGAGATAGAGCACCAGTAGAAACTTTTATGAAGGAGGAAATTGTTATCACAAAGGAGATTGCTGTAAAGGAAGAAAGCATCCAGGTCCAACAAAGAAGCCCCATCACTATTCTATCAGAGGATGAAGGATATATTTTAGAAGAAGATGAATTTACTATCAAAACTGATTCTAGGGTTAACACATATAGGGAATGCTGCAGTCAAGAAGATAAAGCAAAGAGGTCAAAGAAAAAGAAGACCAAAGTTGCAGCTATGGAGTTTGCTACAATTGAACATCAAGGTAAAAGTTTGAAGATGATGGGAGAGCTTGTCTCAACATGGAGACCAAAAACTAGGCCAAAAAACAAGTTAAGGCTTAGTATGAAAAAATTGCTAAACCTTAGATTAAATGCAAAAGAGGTAACTGTACTTGATGATGATTCTTCAAATGAAAAACCAAAGATTGAGAAAGAAGCAGTTCTAAAAACTCCAGTTTCTCATCATACAAAGGGGAAAAAGCCATCAAAGTCAGCAGAAGAGGTTAGTCTCACCGAGACTAAATTATCAGCAGTCTTTTTAGAGTTAAGAAGTGAAATACTAAAAGAGCAACAGAAAAAGGAGGTTGAAGTCTCTCATTCTGAAGACCAGCAGTTGATAGAGAAAACAACACCTACTAGAGTAGCTAATCAAGAAATCCCTATGGTTCATGGTGTGTCTTCAGATCCGTTTCCAGAAGATGAAGACATTTTCAGAAAACTAGATATTCCATGGCTACCCAGTGAGATGCAGGACACTACAACAAGGAAGGTTTTTTATTCAGACAAGAAAAACCTGCAGAGAACCATCAAACAATACAGGCATCAAATGGATTACATGCAGGAAGTGAATGATGGCTTGATCCTAGCAAATAGAAGACTCAGGGAGGATTTGCAGGAATTAAATTACCATTATCAAGAGCTTACTGCAGTGTCGAAGGAATCCCGGAAGAGGAAGAGAGCCACATATTTGCAATGTGCAGAGTTGAAGCAAACTGTCAAAGGCTTGCAGCAGCAGAATGAAGAACTTACAAGAAGGTTAGCAGACATGGAAGCTGAGCAAAAGAGAGACAAGAAGAAGGCCCAAGCTTTGGATGGAATAGCCTTACTAGTTGAGGCTGCAAAGGACCTTTGAGTTTGTTAGTTAGTCAGTTGTTTGTTATGTTTTTTTTGAAGAAATATTTTATTTTGTAAATTGTAATTTGACAATTATCCCATCGATGACTTGGCTGAAGACAGTTAGGGTTTCAACCCTAACTGATTTTTTTTGAGAAATAGTATTTAGGTAGATGAGAAAGAGAGAAAAGGGTTCTACTTTTTGGCTAGCTACGGAGGTCTTGGACTTGTTTATGAGTTAAGTACATAACTCTCATGTTTATTTGTTGAATAGTACTATGAAATATATGATCTAAATCACCCTTCAGACTATGTTTTAGCTTCATTTTTTAGCTTGTTTAGCTACTTGACTGATATATTCATTGCTGGTTTATGGTTTCTTTACTTTGTAATGCTTGTCGGTTATGAATGAACTTTAAGATTATACTCTGATTGGTACTTGGTGATTATATTATGCAGCTCTGCTCTTATTTATTTATGATTTAGTTCCTGCTTGACTCATGAATGTATTCCCTTCAGCCACTAGACTTTACAACCACAAAAACCTTTCAAGAAAACCCTAAACCCTACTTTTACCTGATTGAATATTTGAGATTGTGTTGGCTTGTTTCTTTATAGCCTTGGAAACAATTTCTGGCACAAACAAGATCTATTAGCTTTACTACTTTCTACCTCACTATTGACTTGTTTGACCTAGTTTGACTTTAGTATTTAATGGATTATTTAATTATCTATGTATGATTTTTCATGGTAATTTATGTCACTTTGAGTCTCCCATGCTTGATTTACAATTTCCATATTCAAGTTTTGATGTTTCACCTTCTTTATGTTTCCCTAGTATGGTGATCTACAAGGGTGGAGGACTTTGTGGAGACCTTCAAGCAATGATAATGTGAGGGAATTGGGTGAGTAATGATTGAATTAGGTTCTTGTATTTCTAATAATTGAAGTGAAAAAAATACCATGTGATTTGGTTGAGAAATAATAAAGTTATAGAGTTTTCCATCACAATGATTAGTTTGTGCAACTAAGGACAAGTAAGCAAAGGAGGCGATGTATTCAAACCTAGATATTGGAGGTGTCACAACCCCAAATTTTTGCAAAAATTTAAAATTTTCGAGTTAACAACAAATGTTATAACCTGCGGTTTTATTAACAGCTAACAATTAGCCTAAAGATCAGTTAAGTAAGTGGTTTCTTAACAGTTTATTTTTCGTAGCAGGATAAAAATCTTTTGTATGCTATTTGCTTCAGTTTACGGATTAGCTCTTTTATGTCAGTAGGTGGAATCTACTTTTAGATCCGGGGCTTACTTAGTATTCGTGCTAACGCAGATGAATACTGTTTCTTATAGGTTTTTACAGGTACGATTGATCGAGTATATATTTTTTAAAGATTTATTAATGTCAGCAGTATTTTATTTGCAAATTAAAAAGCTTAGTACAATAAGATGCTAAACACTAGATAGCTCCTGCAAGGTAAAATCATTTGAATTGCATCAGTTGTTCAAATAAATAAGCTTAGAAAAACTGTAATGACAGTACAACATAATTGCGACTTTATCATTAGACTCTTAGATATGTGTATTTCTTCTTTAGTCTATGTGGTTAGTAATACTCATAAACATTGTTTTACTTGACAATATTTTACAACATTATCTTGTCTTGCTTGTATAATCATTGGCCCTAAACTTATTTCTATAGGGTATTCATATCCTATTATCTTATAAACAGTAAGAAATTTTGAAAGTAGAAACTTTGACCATTATACTCTTCTACAAGATCTTAAGGCTACCCATACTTTGTTCCTAAGTTTAACTCTGAGTTTTACTTACTTTAAAAAAAATAATAGGCTCATCCTTAATCGTATCATCAGTTTTACCTCTGTAAATATCTTACTGTCCACTAGACACTTGTATGAACATAAATCCAAGTTAGAAATACCCCCAAGCATTAACAAAATAATGTCGCATAAACTATACGACATACTTTTGTGATAATACTTTCATCTTTAAAATTTGTACTACTTCATAGTTTTAGATGCTATGCGAGTTATCAATTCATTTATAATTCTTAGTTATACATAAATGACTTGTTTGATGAGCCATCAATCCACCAAATTTTGTTATTGTTACGTATACAATTCTACCCTTAACTTCTTGGCATTATTATTATAAGATACTATCTATAAATGTTAGACTTAGAATATTCTTAAAGTAAAAATGTAATGTCCCGGTTTTGACCCCATTACATTAGATGTATATGATGTATAAATTGTAAATGATCATGGTGTGGAGCTAAAGGCCAAGGCCCCACCATTGATCGGTTATGATATGTTTTGGATTTAAATTTGCCACCGATGGTATATCGGGGCATGCGGCATATATTAAGATGGTCATCATGTAAATATGCATCTATAATTAATTAAATGAACACAACCAGCTACGGTCGCGGTAACTAAATCGAAAGGGGAATGATTTTTGCAAGGATAAGGATGTGGGGGAATTGCCCAACTTTAGCCAATGGGGCAAAAATCCATGCGTTTTCTTACCTTGTTTATCCCAACCACCTTCATTAAGAATCTCTGCTGGCAGTTGAGGTAGTTATTGTCTAGGAATGGGTGTGGCAGGACTGTCAGTCCTCACCCACACGCACACTCCACCCCTGTGGACTTCACTCACGCAGGCAATTCCACTCTCACCATGATTTTGTCTGTTTCTCCTCATGCACAGGCTCTGGGCGGTTTTGGTCTCACGCAGACATTTTCTTCCTCTCCATGAGTTGCTGAACACCCACACACTACAATTTCACGTCCTCCCTGTAGCTGTTCACCTTCACGCACTTCCCATATGTCTGCTCATTGTTTTCATGCACAAGAATTATCCTGGGTTTTTCCCACGTGGTTTTCTTCTGCGGATTTGTGAATGGTGTGGGCGGAACCTTTCCTCATAGGTTGAATTGTGGGATCTACATTGCTGTTCCTCATGCACAGGTTAGAAGACTGTAAATTCCTTCCCCGCGTAGTTTGTGTAATTTCTTATGGTGACTTTGTTGCCCAAAACGGGCTACTGTTTCCCACGTTGCTGGTAATGTATGCTGATACATTTTTATTTTGGGACTGTTTCTTTCCCATGTCACGAGCTGTGTCTGTGGTAAGTTTGGGGACTGTTATAATTCGTTGGGAATCGTTTTGGCCACGATAGGGCCAAGAACGATTCAGGATTTGGCTTTCCCTGTTTAAGCTGTGACAGCTAAATTAATTGCCTGAGTGCAATGGTTGGTATTCGGACTGTGAGAGGAGCAGTTATGTTGGCTTAGATTTGCTTGATAAACTTGGTGGCTGGAAACCACACAGACAGAGCTAGAGGGCTGGCCTTCTTCTCCATCACCCCTAAATAGCACTGGAAGGGAATGTAGGGCCTGAGGGACTATGTAGCAGAGAAGGGACTGATTCCTTGTGTTGGGTGTGTTTGGGTGTCTCAGAGGTCACGCTAGTTCTGGTGTAGGTGTTCTTGGCTCTGTAATGAGCTCACCAGCTTAGCAATTTTCCTTCTCCAGCTCCTTGATGGCCTGATAAACCCAACTGCGTTGGCATGGATGTGTTTTGTATATCCCTGTCTATGTGTAAGCTTGCTAGTTCCCTTATTCCTTGGAGAATCATGCCCAGCTCGGGGGTGGCAGCGCTGCTGAGAGATTAAGGAGCACGCTGGCCTATGGTTGGGTGGAACGTTGCAGCGACGTAGCTGGTTACGGATCGATTTCATCATAAGATAAGTGATCTTGTCCAATTATACTTCTACAATCTTAGTTTCTGTTAGTGAAATTGATGAACATGTTAAATGAATACATGCATGTATGAATGCTGTTGGTTTTTAGCTGTGTATGATGATTAAATTGCATGCGTGCATGATATACTGCAATGCATTTCATTTCAGAATTCTCTTATGCAAAATTTAAGTATGCATAGGTTCATGGGGCTCTTAGCCCATGTGTTTGAAGCTTGTAGTCACGTCCTCTTCGCCGGTCGGAGGCCTGGGGGTGTGACAAAAAAGGGTTTACTATGCCCAAGCTATAAAAATGAGTGATATAACAAAGGTTAACTTACCAAGCACTCAAATCCCAACCTTCATCGAGTTAAAAATTGCAAGGAACAACTCATAGGTCTTAAAGCTTTGTTACTAGAGTCGCCATGGTCTTGTAATAGTTAATATACACTCTAGAAAAACTATACTAAGACTCAACTATGTCCTAAACCAAAAACATAACATATATCATATGCTATCTAACTTATTAAAACCAAGTTTGAAAAATAGTTATACTATCACTTAACTCGATATGGTAATGTTTAATATAAAACAATACATGTTGTGATGGTAAGGGTTTTGGCTTAAACCATGTTGGGTTTATGTTTATAAATAAACATGACTCTATGCTTGGTCAACGTACATTATTCCACGATAATAATTTGGTAATTGGGTGCATATGATACATAATGAAAATGATTAGAGGTTGGCTCCAATTATTGAGCTGTTGATATTGTTTTACCCCACGCTGCAAAGTCAAACAATAATATATTTCTCCATGCAGGAACCATGGAATGAGACCCTCATTGTTGAATAAATTTTAAGGCTACGTGGAGGAATCTTGTCCATGTCCAGAGATTATAAAACAGTCTGGAAACCTAACCTAAAGCATTGTTATCCCACAATTTACGCTGCTCCAGGGTTGCTTGGGCTCGTCTTCCATGGCTGCCGTCATTCTCCTAGTTACCATTGCGTTATACCACGACTGTGTGCTGCCTCCGTTCTCCATTGAGTGGTTTTGAATGCTAGTATTTCTCTGTCAATTGTGGAGTTGTTCTTCTTGTTGTTTGCATTTTTGCTGTCTGTGAAACCTTCTCCCCAATGCCTGTGTAGTTGTTAAACTTCAGATTCCATTTCGGCTCTTCGTAGCTTGCTGCTGTGTGAGGTTTTCATGAGTTCATAGGTTCTCCGTTGTGTCGTTGGTAGGTGATGATGCTTGCAACTTGGCTCACTTTATTTCTCGTGACAGGTATGCTTTTCATACACCATTCTTTTACACTCAACAAGTTTTTTTTATTTATAGTAATTACTTTAAGCTTTTCACATGTAAAAGGTTGCTGACAAGGGTTTGCATTTTGCTGCAGAAAAAAAAAACCATGGAGGTGTAGCTCGTACAGAGATACAAGACTACCCTTGCGTCGACCATGGATTGTGGCTTCATTTCGGGTAATCCCCATGGTTTGAAGGATGGGTTCTCACCTTAGATGCAGTTGGGGTGGTTGTTGGTCTCACCCAGGGTTTGAATACCCTTTCTTCTCTTGCCAAAAGTTAAACTATGATGTTTTGAACTGTTTATAGGTTATTATAATTTATATATTTAAAATCAAACCCTTGACAGGGTGATTGCACTCTGTGAGTGTAGTATTTGGTTGAAGCTTAGCTTCTCTGTCGGTTTTGGAAGTATGCTAGCGAAGATAGATTCGCTGCAATATGTAGTTGATAGCTGGCTGTTGAGCCATACTCTGTAAAGAATTAGGGTTTATACCCATTTTGAAAATTTATGAAGATAACTCTGTTTGAGTATTTATCCGGTTTTGATATGTTTAAATTTGAAGGCTGTACTCTCAGCCGTGATGGAAGTCTTGAATATTTTGATGAATTTCATTGGGTTAGGGTTTAACCTGTAAAACCCTGGTTCGGTTAAAATTACTCTTAATTTAATAATTATATTGTTTTCTTTATTTTTGTTTATATGTCCTTAAGGACTGAGAATGGAGTATTTTGATTACCTACGGTGATTACACTACTTAAGAGTAATGGTTAATATGTCGGTAATGGCAATGTTTTTAGTTTTGAGGGTTGAAATCCCAATAATTAAGTATATGTTGTCTTTAATAGACTCTGTTTCTTTTGTAGAAGCCATTGTGCTTGTTAGATAATAATTGAAAGATATTAACCTAAGTATAACCTAAGTTACTATGATACTTAGATTTATTTATAATTTATATTTCAAAGTTTATCATTTATGCTCGATTTGTGAGCTAGGGTTTTGATCCCTTTTATTTTAATAACATAGTAATTTCCTATGTTATTACCTTGTAATTATTGTTGCTGTATTCATTAATTATTATCCTATGGTTGTTCTCTGTTTTGAGAATAATAATATTAATAATATTTACATTTATAATACTATTATCTAAGTAATACATCCATTCGTAAATTTACATAATAATTATGACTGAAACAGTCTATAATATTTACATTAGTTTTATTTAATTTGTTGCTGTGGGTTACTTAGAATACAAAAATGTAAAGCCTCCATACTTATCAGTATTCTTTATGTTTATACTGTTCTACAGTATTTTACTTAACTCTAAGTTACTTTTATCCTTTAACTATTAAGCTCGGTGAGGACTACTGAAATCCTTATCATATTATTTAATTATTATTCCAATAGATACAGGAAAATTAAGTATTACTAAAGGGAAAAGCTATCAGTAATATATTTATACTTATGCACAGCATGAACTATTAATACCGACTTGATAAATCCAAGTCTTCTATTTCCAAGTAAGGTACAGTTTATGTAAATAAATACTGCATAGAAAATAATTGATAAAATTTACCTACTGATGTCAGTCAATACTATAAGTAAAATTTTGTATTAACCTGCTATTTGCACAGTCTATTTCTAAAGACATGTCTGTAAACAAATTAATAATCTTTTAGAAAGCATCTATCTACTGAAGCGTAACATTTCATTACTCTGAACATGAATATTCAATTCATTATACACCTATCATACTTTATTTACTTAAACAAACTACCTATGCTAGAGTACGATCTGGATTACTTCAGATGGGGAAAAACACAGGTAGGGTTTATCTTTCATTCACAGTACAGATTTATTCTAGAATAACTAAGAAGTTTTAACACAACATATCATAACATCATTCATTTACTGATCATACATAGAGAATAACCATAACACATGAATTAAAAGATAATGAAGCCTGTCTTTAAAGCTGGACGACAACAGCAATGGGATGTCATTCCTCCCTACCAACTCCTGGAGAGCGGTCAAACAACGACTTCTCAGGACCCCTAAGCCTGTTCTGGTCTGCTTGGCTGGAACTAGGTGGAGCAAACAACAAAGTACTAGTCCTGAGACTCAATATCAACTCTGCATACTGCAGTAAGATCTTCAGCTGCAAGCTGCACTAGATCAACTTCCTGCAGTTTACCCCTCAAACACCTTCCTTCAATTTCCCTTTCCCAATAAATTCCTTGAAGTGCATTCACCTGAATGATTCTTCTCCTAGAAAAATGAGCAGCCTCAGCTCTCTACATTGGGCATTTTTAATAATATTTCCTAGGTCTTTTTGGGTTAGTTGTCATTAATTTAGCCACCTGCTCTGATCCCACTTTCTTGGGGGATCATGACCCCAAATGTAGGGAAGTTGCCACCTACAACATAGGAAGTGTTTGAGGATGCTTCCACCTGTCTTTTTTCTCTCCACCTAGTTCCTTCCACCACTTGACCAATAACACTCTTTTTAACAGCTCTCCCAGGCTGTTGTCTCCATTTTTATTTATTAAAAATTAAATATTCAGAATTACATTCCACATCCTTGACTCTGCTGAGTCATCAGTTTCCACCTAGCATTAAATTTAACATAATGTTTGGGAATAATATCAAAATAAGATAACATTATTTTACAAAATTGGGGCATGTGACAGGAGGAGATTTTATAATCCATGTTAATTAATTATTTTTATGTGTAGTAAATTTTTAAGATTTCAAATTTCCCAACTTCATCCTAAACTAACACTTTACCTATTAAGAGTAATTTTGGAGAGAGAAGATGGTTATAAGACAACTTCCTTGAAACCTAGAACCCCAATAGGATGGACTAAAGTGTAACGATTCTTGTGAAAATTTATAAAATAATATTTTATTCCCTTGTACACATAAATAGGGTTTTATCCCTCCCATTGGCTCTTCCTAATCTAGTTTAAGCAAAAAACATGATCTTAGTGGTGGATTAGAGCTAAACGAAGCAATGGAACCCTCCACTTGGAATCCTGCCACTATTTTCATGGGTATGAAAGGTATGAAATATAATAGGCTATAATAAGTAATTATTGCCATGTAAGAGGTGTAATATGAACTCATCATTCCATAGGAAGGAAGGAGAAGATATTTGACCCTCCATGTGTCCTCATGAACTAACTTTGGCTTATTGTACCCCGCCCCCCATCTTTGAACCCATTCAATTTTTTTAGCTAACAGGGATGAAAACTATTCATGCAACTCTCATTTGTATTCACCAATATTGAGGAACATCTATCTTCATGCATTTGAATCTCCCTTTTCTTCCCACATTTAGCTAGTTTTGAATATATGGCTGTAATTCTTTGTATTTGGGTTTGTTGATGTACGTGGATATTTTTGTAGTTCATGGAAAGATATAGGAAGGAACCAAAAGTAAACATGACAAAGATAATAGGGGATCTTATAGAACTGAATTTAAGTAAATAGTTCACAAGAACAGGTGTTAGACTTCCATTAAAAAATGCTTTCATGCATAATTTTTGGGACACATCAAAAGACCAATGAACCTGACCAACTATAATGTTTGGCTCATTTAAAACCCAAATTAATTAATAGAATTAAAATAAAAAATATAGAAGTACATAAATGCATATTTATTATTTCCTATTGGACTAAATCCTCTGTCCTTGTCACTTAAAAGCTACCCCCCCATCTCCAATAAAATCTAAGTCATTGATGAGGGCCTTTTGGAAAGGGTTATTTGATCAGGGCCCGTGGAGAAAAAAGTTTTAAAAGAAAAATACTTGAAGAACAATCCAGTGCTTCAGTGGTTTAGGATTTATGTGAAATCATCAATTGGAGTCACTACTATCTGGAGTGGGTTTATTACAACTTTTTCTTGGGTCAATAAGTGGATATCCTTAAAAGTTCAAAAATGGGATAATATTCTTGTGGGTACTAATCCCTTTATAGGGGGTAATATAGATATTTATTATCACCTTATCTTTTGGAATACATTGAAGAGTTTGGTTTTGTCACTTTAAAACATATTAAAAAACCTGGATGGTTAAGAACTCTTGTTTCTTATTGGTTTTCACCTAAAGATTCGGGCCTTGGTGGACAATGGGATTATTCTAGTACACAAGATACTTCCAAAAGATTGAACACCTAGAGAAACCACTCACAGAAATATATCACATATCAACACACCAATGTTTTCACGTGGTTTAAACCCTCTAAAGGTAATCACTCCATGACCCCAGCCGAATAGCTACTTGAGGCAGTTTATTATGCAAAAGAAAGAAACTTACAAAGGAGCTTTTCATAATTCATTAACTAGAAAATGAACCTCCATGCTCTTTAAATAGATATCATGGACCTATCAGGATTTAAGCGACAGATCAAAGGTATTTATGATCTAAGAGAAGATGAAGTGTCAGATCACTGTATGTCTAAAACATACAGTGACCACCGAATTAGATATTTACAAATGCATACTAATGCGTACTAAAGAAACACAATTTTCCTAATGGATATATTGTAACAAGTTGATATTAACTAACTCCTAAGTGTCTAAATATCCTAAAATCCCCCCTTAAGAAAAAAATGGGATATGATTAAAGGATTTACAAAAGTGACACTATTAGGAGAGGAAAGGAGGCATTAGAGCTTATCCCCCCTTAATGACAAGTTCATGAAATCCTAACATAGATAGAAGTTTAGAAAATTTTTCTTCTGTAAGAGTCTTTGAGAAGATGTCTGCAACTTAATCATATGTAGGGCAGGAGAGCACTTCAAGAATGCAATCATGAACAAACTTTCATACGAATTGCATACGTAGCTCAATGTGTTTGTTGCGTTGATGTTGAAATTGATATTTGACGAGCTTGATGGAACTTTGATTGTCACACCAAAGTGGAGTAGGTTGTTTCTACTCGAATCTAAACTCTAAATGGATATGTTGAATCCATAAAGAGTTCTTAGTGGAATTAACTATGGCTCGATATTATGCTTCTGCTGAAGAAATATAAACAACTTGTTGTTTCTTACAATCCCAAGTGACAGGTCTAGATCCTAAACTAGAAACATAATATGTAGTAGACTTCCGATCATTAGGATCACCGACCCAATCTAAATCAATGAAACCAATCAACAAAGGAGTCACCCCTGTACTATAATGAATCCCAAACTGAATTGTACCCTGAATATATTGAAGTATTATTTTTTCTGCTTTCCAATGAATTTCATGCGGTGTTTTCATATAGAGAGAAACACTACCAACAAAAAAAGAAAGATCAAGATAGGTATGATTCAATTATAAGAGACTACCAACAAGATGATGATACGATTGGCATCTACTTCAGGTGAAGTGCAAGTGGCAGAAAGTTTGAATCCAGATTAAAAGGGAGAAGGGGATGGTTTAAAATTTCCCATGTGAAAGCGATAAAGAAGGTCACAAGAATACTTAGACTAAGAAATAAATATTCCTTCTTTGGTTTGCAATACTTGGAATCCAAGAAAATAATGCAAATGTCCTAAGTTTGTCATTTCAATTTTTTTGTAAGATTGGATTTCACATGAGTTAAAAGCTTAGGGTCACTACCAGTAAGAATACCATCATAAACATAAAGAGAAAGGATGATGATATTGTTTTCTACTTTCTTGGTATAGACATTGGGGTCAAAATGGCATCTAGAAAAACCAATGTCAAGGAGGAAGCTATCCATTTTGGCATACCAAGCTCAAGGAGCTTGCTTAAGTCCATATAAGTATTAAGGCGACAAACAATGCCAGATTCATTCTAAACATATCCAGGATGTTTTTCGATGTAAATTTCTCATGTAAATTAGCATGTAAGAATGTATACTTGACATCCATTTGATGGACCTCCTTTTTATGTAAGGCTATAAGGGAAAAAACAAGGAAGACATAGTTTTTTTTTGCGACATGAGAAAAGGTTTTATTGTAGTCAATTCCTTCAACTTAGGAAAAAAAATTGGCAAATAAAATTTCCTTAAGACTTTCAACACTTCCATTTGATGCATACTTAGTTTTGTAGACCCATTTACATTGGAAAATTTTTCTTCCTTTTGGAAGAGGTACAAGATCCCAAGTATCGTTCTCCATTAAAGAACGATATTCTTAATCCATAACTGCATTCCAATTTGGATTCTGTGAAGCTCATGCAAAAGTCTCTGTATCATGATTCTATGAAACTTGAGCCAAAAGAGAAGAGGCTCACTATAAATGAGAATGTATTCGACGTGGATCTTTAGTATCACTAGCGATATCACCATTTGTTTCACATGTTGAACATACCCATTGAGGAAGCGGGTGTGCTATTGCAACTGGAGGGAAATGAGTAGGTGGAGGTGGGTTTTATCCTCACTTTCATCATGAGAAACTGGAGCTGGAAAACTATCAAGGAAGTTGGGAGTAGAAGAAGGCACAAGCACCGAATTAGGCTCACAGGCCATAGATGGCACAAATGTCGAGTTAGGTTCACAGGCCAAGAGATTTTCATCAAATTTAACATCTCTTCTAATAATTATATCATGAGAATGTGGTTGAAGGATTCTATAACCTTTTCAATCTTCAAAATATCCAAGAAATATGAACTTTTCACTTTTAGGTTGGAAATGCTTTCCATTTTTCATTCGGAATGTGAGCCCATGTGTCACTACCAAACACACAAAAGTGACTTACATCTGGTTTAATTTTAGTCCATGCTTATTCTAGTGTGATACCTTGTAAAAATTTAGTGGGGGTGCGATTAAATATGTAATTTGCACAATTTATGGCTTCGACCCAAAATTGAAGACTTAGTCTCTTATCTTGAAGCATACAATTAACCATTTCTTTTAAAGTGCGATTCTTTTGTCCAGCTACACCATTTTTATTTGGTGTATATGGAACAATGTGTTGTTGTTGGATTCCTTGTTCTGTACATAAAGTAGTGAACTTGTTGTTAACATATTCACCCCCATTATCATATCTTAACTTAAGAATTTGATGACCAGATTGTTTTTCAACAAGGTCCTTATAGGCCAAGAAAATGTTAAATACTTAGCTATTACGTTTTAGGAAATAAACCCAAGTGTGTCCGAAGTAATCATCAATGAAGGCTGAGAAATATTTGAAACTTGAAAATGAAGCATATGGAAGAGGACCACACAAGTCACTATGCACAAGCTCCAAAGGCGTCGAGGCATGCCAAGAGGCACATTTGTCAAAACTGTCTTGACGATGTTTTTGGGTACCCAACTAGAACAAACAACATCCTTGAAAGATAGTATTAGAAGACATGTCGACATATTTTATTTACATAGTTGTTGCAATGAGAGATAGTTTAAATGTCCAAATCGCTCATGCCATATTTTGTTAAAATCATCACTATGAGCAACAAAAACTAAAGGAAAAAGAGATGACCCAAATTTGTTAAATTTGAACAACCTTGTAACATTATCAACAATACTGGTAGCTAGGACATGCTTAGGATCTTTAAAATCATTGATTACAACTTGGTGAGGTGTAAACGTTACAATTTTATGTTCACCAAAATGAGTGATTTGATACACTGATAACAGATTGCAAGAAATTCTTGGAACACATAGTACACCACTAAAATGCCCATTATCTACTAGGACTGTTCCATATCCGACAACACTTAGAGATCTATCATCGCCAATAAATATTTTTTTGGTGTTACGTTCATGCATAGTAGAAAATATCGCTTTATCTTTATCCATATGATAACATGCTCTAGAATAAATGAGCCACTCATTTCAAATAAAAGCAGAAGATGCATTATAGGAAAAAATAGAAGCGCAAAGTGAATGCCCATGAGATGTAGATTATGAAGACAAATGAAGGTTGATATGGTGCTTCTTTGTTGCTGCTTTCAAGGCTTCTATATTATTGAAACATTTAGATTCATCATGATTATCTTTCCCACAATAGTTGCAATGATGCTCAATCTTTTTACCTTTTGGCTTGGTTCCTTTGTCATTTTTGAAAGAATGAGCTGATTGAGAGGGTTTGGGACCCTTGTTTGGCTTAATATTGTGAGGATTTTGCTTCTTGGGATGCTTGTACTTTTCTTTCTATTGTGCCAATAAGGCCTTCCCATATGTATCTGCATAACTAATCATTCCAAGATGCATGAGCTTATCTTGCTCTATAATCAAGGAATCACAAAAGGATTCAAGACTAGGCTCTTTAAAGCTAGTTGGATCCAAAGATTCTTTCATGGAGTAAAATATAGATACATAAATAGAATATGCAGGTTCAAGTTTGGAAATAATATGATAAATGCATTCCTTATATTCCCTTTTAATTTTTCATTTTGCATATAAGTCTAAGATTTTTGTACTTGGATAAATGATATTGAATATAGGAAAATGCACTTGGATTTAAGGAAATCAAGTCTTTTTTTAGATGATGATCTCGAATTTCATTATGTTTAGCAAACATAGCTTCCAATTTTTCCCAAGCTTTATCTGGTTCATCAATTCGAGGCAGGTGGAATTTCAAATCAATAGAGATTGACATCCAATCAATCCATAAGATTCATCACATTTATTTGCCCATTTTATTTTCTTATCATCATCATTAGGTTCTATTTATTTTACTGAGGTAATTAGGTAAAGTCCCCTACTTTGTAAAACATCCTGGATGTTATATTTCCATGAGAAGTAGTTGGAATTGGTAAGTAGAATATCACATGGGGTGGCCATACTAAAAAAAGAAGGCCATCAAAATAGAAACCAATGGTTTGGATGTAAAGATCACAATAAAGTAGGTTGTTTAAAAAAACATCTATGAAAACTGACTCTGGATGAGGAAGTTATGCTTGATTGAAAAAAGGTTGAAGATGACCCCAAGAGAGATGTGGCAGGTAGAGGATTAACCTAACTAAAAAACGATCCCCCTATTCCCAAGCTTAATATTTTAAACTCACTTTACAATAATGTTTCTTTATGTGAACCAATTTTGTAAAATAAGTAAAGTTCATTTTTACAATGACGTTACTTCAAATATTGCATGTAAAAACTAAAAGGATTTAAGCGATTCAATTGTATACTTCAAGTGAGATGCACTTTTACAATAAAGTAACTTAAAAATAGAAATTACATGCACTTTTAGAAAAGAACTAACAAGAAGACTTGAACTCAATACTTGTTAATGAATAAAACAACTTTTAACCAAGTGAGCTAATATTAAAAGGTACATAAAAGATGGAAAGAATGAGGGTTTTTTTTACTCTTTTGTCTCGAATTTTGTGCTTTCTTGTTTTCTTGCAAATCACTTCACATAAAACAAAACAAAAAAACTATCAAAAAAGCAATATTCCACACTATTGGGATTAGTCATCGTTAGCTTTCCCATAATGTCTACATTTTTTCACTGTTTCTGATGTACCACGATCACATAAGGTGCATGACAAAGAGCATATGTAGTAGAGACAAATCATTGCCCTTTTGTTTCTGCTTTTCCACAATCGCACATGGTGCACGGGAAAGAGCATACACATCCAAGGAAGGAAACAATTTGAAACAAAAAACAATGCTAGAACTAAAAAGAATATGATAATTTTTTTTTTCAATTAAAAAAAAAAACGTCAGTATAACAATATATCTTCAGATCTGATGAAATGGACATATCTAGGGAAAGAAAAAACATTTTTTCGATCAAATGTAAACTATTTTCCAATGGAAACGATGCTCCAGATACAATGGACCATCTCTCACAACCCAGAAATGAAAAAAAAATAAAGAAACAGAAACCCTTTCAAAACTTAAGTAACATTAGTTCAAGATCTAGATCATCAATGAAAGCAACTCTTCATAAATTCTCTAATACCATGTTCGAGTACACATGATACTTCCAAAATAACGAACACATATAGAAACCACTGACACAAACAAATCACATATCAACACATTGATGTTTTCACGTGGTTTAAACCCTCGAAAGGGAAACAATCCACGACCCCAGCCAAGTAGCTAATTGAGGATGGGAAACTTCGATTTGTGGTTGGTCGTGACATTTATTTGGACAGGGTGGAAGTGCTATGTGCCCGAGCGCTAATTGGCAGATTGGAATATGTATCAATGGAGAAAAAATATTGGTTTGCTTGGGCCACTGAAAATTGGAAGCCCTTCTTATCCTACGTTCCAGCCATCAGTCTCCTGGTTCGGGGTTGGATTGTTTTTGTTTTCCTTGAGGATGATCATGCTACTCAGGTTTTAAATCATCTTTGGAGAGTTGGAAAAGGGTCATTGGTATTAGACCGTTGGCATGTAAATTTTGACCCTACGCATGAAAGGGTAAAGAAACGACACCTGTGGGCTCTTCTACCGGGACTTCCTTTCCCTCTCTGGAATCGTCCTTTGTTAGAAGGTGTGGGAAACACCATAGGCCGTTTTGGGGCACTTGATGATGATTTCATGAACTCCTACGACAAGAGAATGGCCAAAATCTTAATTGAATTGGACATCTCGAAAGGGCTACCAGCAGAAATTGAGATACATTGTCGGGATCGCTTGTTCATACAACGCTTGGATTTTCAAGGAATTCGATTTAGATGCAGCTTATGCCGGGAAACAGGGCACTTGTACTGAGCCTGTCTGAATTTTCGTAATGGTTCCTCTTCCTTGGATCATCGATCTCCTTCTGCGGAACCTTTTACCACCTCTCTAGATCAAAGGAAAAATAAGGTATGTGTGTCCTCGGCTCCTCCAACCCCTTCTTACGGTCTTCTAGATAATGCTTGTTCCCTGTTTGATGATGCTTCGGACCTAGATTTGGAATTAATGGACTCTGTGATGGTTAGCAGAAGTACTATTAAGACCTCTGCAGTCACTAAAGCTTTGGATGTTTCTTCTCCACGTGCCGACCCTCCTGCGTTGGATACCATTGCCTCTCTTACATATTTTTCCCCTGTGCCATTAATCCCTCCTTCTCATATCTCTTCCCTTTCTCTTTCTCCCGTGGCTCTACGGGGCTCTCCTACACTCCCTCTCAGTAGTAATATCTATGTGATGGTTAGCAGAAGTAATTTAAAGACCTCCGCAGCCTCTAAATCTCTGGATGTTCTTTCCACTTGTGCCGACCCCCCTATGCTGGATACTATTTCCCCACTTTCAGAGTTATCCCCCAAGCCATCAAACCCCCCTTCTCATCTCCTTTCCCTTTCTCCTACTCCTCCAGTGGCTCTGCGGGGCTCTACTACATAGGCTCCTGCTGCAGCGATCCCAGAGGCTGTCACGTCACGTCCTTCTCCTTTACTTCCTCTGGAAAGTATTTCCCCTACTCCTCTCTTTACTGATGCAGATTTCCCACCTCTCGTTAGCTCTGGTTCTTCCCCCTTGTCTGCACATAGTCCCATCACCACTCCATCCTTTTCTGATCCATCCTTACAAAAATCCTTGAGTATTTTTTTGGACAAGACTCCTCTATCCCCCTCGGTCCTTCCTCTCGATTCCATACGATTTGAGAACATGACAATAAGGAGGAAGAAGAAATCTAAGTCTCCTCTTGAAGTTGTGGATCTCGTCCCAGCCCCTTACATTCCCTTATCCACTAGACTTAAAGCTGCGGCTCGCAGGCCTTCCTCTCCTTCTCAAAGGGTCCTTAGAGCTTTGACCCCTCAACTTAATGATTCCTAATGCATTTTCTCACTCTGAATGTTCAAGGCTTGGGAGGCTTAGCCAAGGAAAAAATCCTTCGTCACCTGATTGCTTCTCTTTCGCCTGATGTTGTCCTCCTACAAGAGACAATGTCCAGTTCGTACCCTGCCTTATTTGCTTTTTCCAAGCTCTGTCCGGGATGGGAGTTTTGTGCTCTTGATTCTAAAGGTCTCTCTGGAGGGATTCTCTCTGGATGCAACCCTAAAGTTCTCAAATGTAAAGCTTTCCATACAGCTGCCGGTATCCTGCTCAAGGCTTTGATCCGTGGCTCTTCATTTGAGCTTTCTGTTCTAAACTACTACGACCCTTATCTTAATCGAGAATCTTTCTGGATTTCTGTGGCTAATGGTGGTCTCCTCTCTTTACCTAATATTATCCTGGATGGAGATTTGAATATCACATTAAATGCTTCAGAGATATGGGGCTCTAGAGTGCAACTCGATCCTATGGGACCTTTCTTCTCCAAGCTATTCTCTGATCATCATCTAGTGGATGTGGCCCCCTCTTGTGCAGGCCCTACTTGGAGGAATGGTAGGATGGGGGAAGAAGGTATCTCAAAAATACTGGATCATTTTTTGTTAGCAGACCAACTTGTTAACTCTCTCCCCAGGTATCGGGTTTGGGCTCATAGATGTGGGATATCTGATCATTTCCCTGTCATATTTGATTGGTTGGATCAACATAGTTCTTGTGCTTATCCCTTTAAGTTTAACCAATCTTGGTTAGTCAATGAGGATTTTCTCAAGATGATTCAAGCAGAATGGCCTCTTATTCGTTCGAACAATTGGATGGATTCTATGTTTGCACTTGCATACAAACTTCGTGTCCTAAAAGATAAAGTCAAAACTTGGACAAAAAATGAAGCTCGAAAGATGAAGGATAAGTCTGTCTTCTTGGAAGAGGAGATAAATTCTCTACTTTCTTCCTCGCATTCTGCTCTTTTAAATGAAGATCAATAGCTGAGATTAAACTCTCTTAAGGTAGATCTTCAAAATATGTTAGAACATGAACTTTATTCAGCAAGACTTCAAAGTAGGGTTACTTGGGATTTAAATGGGGATGCTAATACCAAGTATTTTCATGCGGTGGCTTCAGCTTGGAAAAATCATAATGCTATCTGGAGTTTGTAGGATGAAAGGGGTTGTTGGGTTTCGGATGATCATAGTATCAAATCCCTTGGGACTCGTTATTTCTAGAATATTTTTGAAGTTGATCATTTGACTAATCTTGCTGCCCAGCTCAAGGTCATTCATCTTTTCCCCTCCTATATCGGTCCTGAAGAGAATGTGGCTTTCACTAGCCTTGTCACTATTTCGGAGGTTGAAAAGGCACTCAAAACATTTAAAAGAGACAAGGCGCCAGGCCCAGATGGCTGGCCTGTTGAGTTTTACTTGACATTTTTTGACCTACTGGGTCCTCTCCTTGTCAATATGGTGGAAACCTCTAGGATCTCTGGTAGAGTGGCTCCAGCCCTTAACTCCACTTTTCTAGCTCTCATTCCTAAAGTTGATTTGCCTGTTTCCTTTGCTGATTATCGCCCCATATCTCTCTGTAATATCTGCTATAAGTTGATCTCTAAAATTGTGGCTCTGAGACTCAAACCATTCTTACATGCTTCCATTTCTCCTCAGCAATTCGGCTTTCTTAAGAGTCATCAGATCCTTGAATCCATAGCTATAACTCAGGAATTATTACATACTGTAAAAACTCACAAAAGATGTTCTCTCATCCTGAAGTTGGACTTGTCAAAAGATTTTGATCGGGTCAATTGGACCTTTGTCCGTCTTATTCTTATTCAGATTGGGGTTCCTCTTGTTGGGGTGAATTGGATTATGGGATGTATCTCTTCAGCTAACTTTGCTGTCCTCGTCAATGGTTCTCCTTCTTCCTTATTTTCGGCTACTCATGGAATCAGACAGGGCTATCCTTTGTCTCCTCTTTTGTTTATCCTGGTTATAGAAGGTCTTAGCCTGTTGATTGAATATGCAAAAAGGAACAGTAAGATAAAAGGTATCAAGATTTCGTCTCGTCTCTTTCTCACTCATTTGCTATTTGTAGATGATGTGATCTTGTTCGGTGTGGGTTCTTTTGAGGAATGGATGGATTTCAAAGTTATCCTCGATACTTTTTGTGAGGCCTTCGGTATGTGTATAAATATAAATAAATCATGCTTTCTACATAATGATTTGGATGAGGCTCTTCTACAAAAAATTTCTGGTCTCCTTCCTTACAAGTTTGATTATCTTAACAAGGGTTTTGATTATCTGGGCTATTTCCTCAAGCCTTCGGGTTACCTGATAAAGGACTGGCACTGGATAGTTTCTAAATTTGAGAGGAGGATATCCCATTGGACTAACAGACTACTATCCATCGGTGGTCATCTAGTCCTCATTAGATCTATTCTGTCGAGTATTCCTGTATTCTGGTTGTCTCTCGTTCCGATCCCCGCCACTATCTTGGACAAGCTCAGAAAATTGATTTTTACATTTCTATGGGGTTCCACTTAAAAAATAAAAAATTCCATCTTGCTGATTGGAATTTGCTGGCTCGTCCGACTTCTCTTGGTGGCTGGGGGATTAAGCATTTGCCCAGCTTCAGTCTTTCTCTGAGAATGAAGAGTTTTTGGCTTGCTATAAATAGTGAAGGCATCTGGCATCATCTCATTTCAGTTAAATATTTGAAAAAAAATCCAATTCATACTTGGTTAAGGGAAAAAAGATTTCATTTGTGGAATGCCTCGATTATATGGAGAGGTTTCATTGCTACCTTACGATGGATTGGTAAAGGGATTATTTGGCATGTAGGAAATGGTTCAGCTATCAGACCTGGTGTGGATCCTGTTGTGGGTATGGGCTCCTCTTTTATTTTGTCGAGATATTTGCGAGAGTATTTGGAATATTATGGGATTAGCTCTCTAGCACATGCAAGGAATATTACTTCCTCTGATTTGGGCTACTGGTTCACGGCTGAGGAGCTTGAGCTTTCTGGTGAATGGAAAACGATTTGGGATAAATTTATTAGGGGATTGGAATATGGCAGAATTCTACTTTCTGATCAACATGATTCCCTTCTCTGGTCTCATAATAATTATGTTGGTCCCTTAACAACTGCAATAGGATATGATTGCATACTCTCTGTCAATTTTTTCGATCTGCAAGATCCCGATCTGAATTTCCTGTGGACTCAATGCATTCCACTGAAAATTGCATGTTTTATATGGTTATTGGCTAGAGGTCGTATATTAACTTGGGATCAGCTACAGAATAAAGGCTTCCAGGAGCTGAGTCTTTGCGTTCTATGTGAAAGGAATATCTAGGATGTACATCATCTTTTTGTGGATTGTCCCTTCAATATGTGTATTCTAGCTCATTACGCAGCTAAGTTTGGTTTCTCCATTCCTATCTTTGATTCGGTCTCCTCCTTTCTGGTTCAGTGGTTTAGATCCTCTGTGCACTCAGCCCCATTTAGATATCTGCCACTTTTTATATATTGGAGTATCTGGCTTCTTTGTAATAATTTCCTATTTGAAAATAGGAAACCTGTCTTCCCGGCACTTATTTCCAGAATCGAAGGCTTTTTAAATTCTTACCCTGCTCCTATAAAAATTCATAAAATTCAGGATATTGGCCCAAAACCTCGGATGATCTTTCCTTGTGGATTTTTCGATGGGGCTGCTGCTGGGAAAATTGGTGGTTTAGGTTTCATAATATATCTAAATGATACTCATTTTTTCATTTTCTCCTTGGGTTGTGGCTGTAGCACAAACACTAGAGCGGAATTATTGGCTCTTTGGGAAGTTCTTAGAGTTAGTTTAATGATGGGTCTTCCCATTCATTTGATTTTTGGTGACTCTATGGTTGTGATTTCTTGGCTCAACAGAATTTCTACACTTGATGTTCCCGCTATGATGCATTGGTGTGACGACATAAGAAATATGCTTCATTTGGCCCCTCAGGTGATTTTCAAACATATATTCTGTGAGCATAACTCGGTGGTAGACGGTCTCTCTAAACAGGCCTTGAAATTGGATATGGGTTATGGAACTTTCTCTGAAAATATGGATGGTATGGTCATCAATTATGGCCAATTTGTTCTTTTTTAGTATTGATGAGTCTCTTGTATTTCAGCCTTTTATTTCAGCATTTGATTGATCATCTATTCCTGTTATGGTTTGAGACCTCTCTGCCCGCAAGTCTTGCTCAGGAATGTCTGTTTGACGATCATCTTTCGTTCGTACTTAGTATAATATGACCTGATATTTCAGGGATGATGAGAAAAGTCTACTATGATCAGACTTTATTTCTTTATTCTGGATGGCAGTTGACAGACTTGTTTTATTTATGTTCTATGTGTTGTACTATATTAGCTTCAGTACTCTCAGTCACAAAGATGGATTATATAATTGATGTCTTTTGATTCTTATGAATAACAAAGACTGGTATTTTTTCCTCTGAAAAAAAAAGTGATTTCTTGAGTTAAATATTTTAAAGGGCATGCTATACTAGGTTAAGGGCACACTCATTCTTTTCCACAAAGTGTATACTATTATTAAAAAAGGTATTGCAGTGGGGAGCACGTGAGGAAAACTTATGAGTGGATTAAATAAAAGGTTTAAAAATGTGGATATTATTATGTTCACCCCATAGAGTGGAGGTTTATTTTGAAAGGGTAATTTTTACATTTTTTAAAACCATATCTCAGGGATGCAACTGAATGTAGTAGATGGGCATGAATTTATGAAAACTAGTTATAACTAGTCATATAATTTAGAGGGATTTAACAACACAAAACATTACAATAATGGAGACCATAAAGACATGTTGAAATTCCAAGGAAAGGGTGACATGGTGTTCATTATAAATTACTAAAACCTTGTGAAGCTCATCTAGCTTATGTCTATGATTAAACTTGCAACTCTATGCATGTACTCTTATCCCTAAATATTATTTTTGAAAATGTCAAAGTAAGTCTAGGTATATTGAAACTAGGTTAATAATATAGATTTGAATCCATGTATAGGTTGCAAAAAGGAGAAAAACATAAACGAACAGATAGAGGGTGAATATTTTCATGGTAAAATTAGCCAACATTTGTAAAAAATGTATTATCGAGAGATAGGGAACATGAAGAATTGGTTGTCCTGACAGAATCCTTACATTTCATCTTAGAAGAAAAGACACATAGATGAAGGTAGTGTGAAAGTTAGGAACCACTAGCATTGAATCCTCCCAAGGAACCTATTTCATCACCAATTCAGACAAAGATTCAAGACAATCACTTTGCCTTTAAAAGAATCCATGGGATATCATTACACACTTGTAATTAATTAATTGAAATGTCTCCATTTTGATGCTATTTAAGGAAATGAGAAGGGGGCACAAAACATACGAGGAGAACCACTAGAGACCTTATTATATGATGTCACATGGTGACTACTCATTACAAAAGTGAAGGACGATTTTGAAAAGAAGATTGGTTGTGAGACACCTATTTAGACAAAGTGAAATTTTAAATGTGATTAAACTTTACCCTAAGGAGATAAGATATGTTATTTGAAATAAAGATAAAAGAAATACATTTTAGAAAAAATGGGGGAAGATGAAAAGTTTCTAGTAGAGGAAACAATGTGATAGTTACTCAAAGGAAGTGTTCAACTTCTGAGGTAGAAATTTTAAATAGGAAGATATCGAACGAGAAGGGGCTTATGGCTCTCTAATTTCTTATCTATTACTACTGAAATGTTAAAGAGGAGAAGCCAAATTTTGTCCAAGTTATTTTGTGGGAAGATTTGATTCCTATGTCTATTTGTTGTGGATTATTATGTTGCATTTGTTGACCATCAAAATCACGTAAGAATGTATCTCACAATGTGGACTACTCTTACATGTAGTTATTTCATTCTTGTTTTTGTTTTCCTGAAAATGCTTCTATAAATTTGTGAGTACATAACTGTTAATGATTTTACAACCATTTCCCCATATGTTTGAATTTATTCTCTATGAAATAATTCATTGATTATTGACAAGAGAATGTCTGGTTCTGTGTTTACTTCTTGTAAATATCATCATGTATGAACACATGCATTTTGAATTTTAGAATAGGATTTCATTATTTGGTATAGAAAATCATAGACAATGGACTAGGTTATAACTGGTAAAACTAAAATTCATGAATGGTTTCCATGCCACAAAATGAATGGGTTACCTATTCCAAATAGTTCTAGTCTAACTAAGACTTTTCACTAGGGTTAACTCCTAATGTTGGCCAAGGTCATTTTGACCCGTTAATAAGTTATTTTCACCCAAAATTGGTGTCTTGTGACTTCATAGTTGAAAACATCCCTAAGATTAGTGAATCTTGTGACTTCGTGCTCCACCAAATCTATCTTCTTCTTTTCCAAGATGGCTATGGACATGCTCCTAATATATTCAAATTTTCAAACCAAACTGCTAGGAACTATACCAAAATTTTTTGTAACTATCATGGTCATCATGCTTCCATCAGGACTGTTATAGCTGATTTTACCACTCTAGGTGAATCACACTTGTATGGCCTTCCCCTATCCCTCTGCAGACTCCTTAGCCCCCTTGGACCATTTTTTGTCCTTTGATGTTTCCTTGACCATCCCTAAAAACATGTGAAAATTAATACACACAACTTTTAAACCTATAATCGCGTATATACGTGGGTTTGATCCCTAAAACCACGTACATCGGGATGTGTGCATAATCCAAATCCTTTTGGAGTTTTCCTTGAAATGGATCCGACTCACTTGACTCCTGGCCTTCCATATGCCTTTAGATCACTCGGATTTGACCTTTCATTACCCCTTTGAAAAGCTATATAAGGAACTCTTTGGTACATTGAAGGCATAAGAGAGAATTGAGAGCAAAGAAACTATAGTCCATTGTTGCCGGAACTTGTGCTTGAGTCTGCATCCCTTTGTCCCTTGGAGCACTTTTGTGTTCTTCCCAAGCTTTCCTTTGCTTGTGAGCTTGCTATCGAGAGATGGATGATTGAGGTGGTGGAGGCCCAAGTGGGGGATTCAGTTTCTTCGATTCGCAAACGTGCCGACAGAGGTTGTATCCATTGTAATCTCTGATTTTATGTTAATAGAAATATCTTTTCCTGTCCAATAATGTATGTTTGAATGAATATTTTATCCATGGCTGATTTCAAATGCTTATACATTGTTGATTATGTATGCTAGAATAGATCTAACACCAATATATAGTATGCTTGTCTTGTTTACTTGTTGTTGAGGAAGTGATTTATCAATTCAAGCTGAAGTTGGAAAGCTCAACGGGGATCTACTTCAACCGTTCAGAATAAGGTACGAGGTCTGATCCTTTAGTGTTAGATATTTAATTTCTATTACATATTAGAAAGGATTGATTTTTGGAGTCAAGCTGTTTGTTGTGGTACCCCAAGCCATAGGAATTTCTCTCTGTAACAGAATTGGCGACTCTGCTGGGGAGTTCCTAGTAGTTATCCTTTGGGGGCACAATGGGCTTGATATTCTTGACTTGCTATTTGTTTCTCCTTGTTTCTGTGTTGCATTTTATAGTATGTTCATCCATTGACACTCCCCTTTATTTGTTTGACCCTTGGCCTACTTTTTACCACTGCCTTCTCTGTATACGCATGTTTTTGGCCAAAAGTCGCGTACATACGCGTATTTTTGGCCAAAAGTTGTGTATACATGTAGGTTTTTGGCCAAAATCCACGTATACACGTAGGTTTTTGGCCAAAAGTCATGTATATACGCAGTTTTTCTTTAAATAGTTGCGTACATCCTCCCTTTTGGTGAGTTTGATGTTGTGGGAAGTTGTTGGGTGGGTTGTGAGTGTGGTTGGGTCTTCCTTGGGTCTGATGTTGTCTGTTGGATGCTTCTTTTGTGACCAGAGACCGCTTTTTCATTGATTTTTATTTGAAAGTATTTTTAGTCATTTATCCTTTTTGTTTTTCCATTAGTGCATTACTCTTTTTGTCTCAGTGTCTTGTTGGGCTTCTGTTTTATACTTGCTGCAGATACTGAGAGTTTTAGATGACTTTTATTGCATTTTTCATTCTTTTATATTGAGAAATACAAAGTAGTTGCACTCTTAGTTGCATCTTAGATATGGATTAGAGGAGGTAATTGCATTGGATTGCTTGGATGAGAGTTGTGTTTAGGATTTCATATAGGAAGGATTGCATTGGCATTCAGAAAGGAATGATTTTTTATGCATCTCATGTCGTGGCATACCCTGTTTTCATTTGAAAAAAATTGCACTTAGCATTATTTGTTATGGTGTGCATATTTATTTCACTGCTGAGTCATAATGTCAATAGTTACACAACCATTTCCCTTTCAGTAATTACAGCCAATTAAAATCAACGCATAATAAAATGAATTACACTCTTTTCTTTTATAGGGTGCACCAACAAGATTAGGTTTTAGGGTCTTGGAATAGTTTATTGTGAGTAAATTCTCCAAGACCACTAAACAACAACATGTATGTGTCTATCCAGGTGAGAGTGTGAAATTCCTTGGTATAATTAGTGTTTCTCAGAATCCTCCTCTTACAAGCGAGTTAAGCACGAGGCAGTGTGAGTGGTTATTGATTGGGATGACCCCTAGTCATAATTGAGAAGCACCAGAGATATTTCCAGGATTGTATTCATATCTGGGGGCTCTTTCGGGAGTTTTAGGATTTGCTACCCTGCCCATACGGTCAATCCCTCTTGCAACTGTCTACCTGAGCATTAATTATATTGAGGTGACCCTAGTGGTCGTACCTAGGTTATCGAGGGGGTACTTGCAGAGGTTATTCTGTGAGTGTCCTGGCTAGGTAGAGGTCAGACAACACAGTCACTTTATGCATTGAAGCTGAGGGCCACTATAATTGGTTACGTACCTCCGCTTGTAGTGTATGGGAGTTTCAAGCCTCTCCTAGGTGAGACATACCTATTGCATTCGGGGGCTCACATATCCTCCCTTGGTTTGCTTGTATTTTTCTTGTATATTTTCTTAGGAGTGTGCTCTTTGTGCGCTAGTTGACCTGTGGGATCGTGGTTACTTGAGTATATTTATGCTCTCTTGAGTTTGGGTCCTTTTATTTTTGGCATGCCTAGTATCTTATCACCCGTCCTTGGTCCTAGTATGGACCCTGGTGTCAGACTTGGGGGCATCACAGCCCCTTACCCTACTCATAGATTTGGGAGTGGTCACATTCTTCCCTCTACTCCATTTGTGGAGGATGTTGACTCCCTTCTCTCAGTTTTTACACTGGTGGTCACCCTCACAGGGGTGGTAGTGGATGCATGAATGTTGGGTCTACACCTTACTTTCCTTTTTATGTTCCATCACTCACCGCATTGTTTCCTTTGGGTGCAGTTGTCATGATCATTCCTCCCTATATCCTATAGTTTGGATTCTTTATTGACTATTTTGGGTTGTTTTGGACTAATATGGTTTGTTAGGCGAAATATATGTCGTAATAATTACTTTGTAGTACAGTTGCCCAACTATTTACTTGTCAACCCGGGGTACGTAAACTGACGAAGCACGTGCACTGTTTGTGCAGGACTGAAGTAGATCTAATCTAACTTAATCTAATTCGCTGAAATCAAATTAATCTAGGAAAGCATTGAAACACTAACTAGGAAAGCATGAAATTGAGTGAGGGAAATACAACATGTGAAGAGTTTAACAACAATGACATAAGTGAGCTCACATCCACAAATTAATAATCAAATGACAAACATGAAAGCATGACAATGAAATCTTGAATCACATTAAGAATCTCAAATCAAAGACTAATCTAACAAATAAAAAATCCAATCCAATCCCACTTCATTACAACCCTCCTACAAGCTTAATCTAACTTAATGAAAACTTAATCGAATGGAGAGGGAGCACTCTCCTTTATACATGAGAGTCCTTAAGAAAAAGATAAGAATGCATTAATTACATATCCACTATTCTCTCAACTACTCTCAACCCCTTTCCTATTATTACAAGATATGGTTCCTTCAAATCCTCCACATGTCTCTCATGAATCTTAGATAAGATATGCCAACCAAATCTTCCATGATATTCTCCTTAAGAATA
>LPNX010342939.1:87200-140947 GCA_001517045.1 Pseudotsuga menziesii
CTAAACTTTGGCTTTGATTGATGATGTATTTTTAATGATGAATGTTTCCAAGATATGTGGGAGACATGAGTAACCGCTCATGAGTAACAGCTGGCATTTTCCTATGGCTGGTTCTTGTGTAACAACCAGGAATATAAGAATGTTGGTTCTTGTGTTAACAAAATTCATTTCATTATTTTTTCGCTTGCTGTTATGATAATAATTGTAACCACACACTTCACTGGAAATCATAAGCTATCAATGTGCGTAAGAGAGAATTACTGAGTATAAGAAAGCCTTTTCTCAATCTGGTATGAATCATGCCAATGTATGTCAATGCATGAAGTAAAGTGCATCAGGGGATCGTTGGAAAAGAAATTTTTGGGAATGATAAATGGGATGAAAATGGAATGATGATAATGGAAAAATGTGGTGATTATGACGATAGTTCCCCCCCCACCCCCCCAACTAAATTGGTTGCATGCCCTTATGCAACATAGTGTAGGTCATGGAAGGGAAAAGGAAATGAAGTGTGGTGAGGGAATTTTCCAAAATATTCAAGTCAGCATAGAAGGAATTTCATGATCAAAGCTTAGAAAACAACATACCTCCACTCACCCAAAATTTAGATGAACTATGCAATAGGAATGTAGTTGTTGCGGCTGCTGGATCATGAAATCGTGATTGGTACTGTAGCTGCAACTACTGTATCGACGGGCACAAAGAATATGTGACTGCGACTGTTGGAAGATGGAAGGTGTCACTGGTGAAGGATCATGAAAATGTAACTATGAATGTCGCTGCTACTGGGACATGGAAGATGTCACGAATGCAAGACCATGTGAAATGTGACAGCTACTATAGCAGCATGACTATAATGGAAACCGCTAGAACTGCTAGAACTGCCGTAACAATGACTGTTGTAACCGCTGGAACAACAACTGCTGTAATGATGACTGCTGTAACAGCAATGGCTGGAACTGCAATGATGGTCACTGCTGAATCAGAGCATGTGAAGTGGAGAGATCTGAACTGGTGCTAATGAAGTATGAAAATGTGGAACTGTCAGACTCTCATAGATGGATTCAAGCTGCTGGAACTGCTGAGGGAATCAGGAAAGAGTGTATAGTCTTCACCTGCTACAAACCCGATGGTAAAATTATAATCATGCGAATGGATGTGTCGATGTCGAGCATGAAGAGAAATCACTGGATTACCGACCATTGATGAATGTCATTAACTAGTGCGAGGCAACTCACCATTGATGTCAATGAGTGCCAAGGTACCCGAGTACATATTGTGAAGTACGAATGGATGTGTTGAGGTCGAGCCACTTGCAATATCTGAGGATCAAGGGACATTGATGTATTCCCATGATTGTCAGCGAGAGAACTTACCATTAAGGCATGCAAGCCTCTAGGTACTCAAAATGGACTCTAGTCTATATCCTAGATAAGGTGCTGATGTCGATGGGGCAAGACTGTTGAAAGGTGGGCCTTAAGGAATCCCACATCAGTCAACGTGAGTTTTTATAAAAAGATTTGGTAGGACTATAACAAAGATCTCTGCAGTGACAAGGTTTATGGAAATGAAATCAAGGAAGTGTAATTGTGGAAAAGGAGGTGACTGGTTTTATTCAGAAGGCAAACTGGCATAAATAAAGAAGGAAAAAATGAACTAAAAATGATAAAGGAAATGATGTATGCTGCTCAGAAAAATAGATGTGCGAGAAATCAGGAAGGATGGAAAATGGCTGCACCACGGGGATGATCAATCTGCTATGAAGGAGGAATGCGAGGAAATATTTCAGGACGCAAAAGGGTTTTCCAATGATTTTCATGTAACAGCAAGTGTCAGGATGTTTATGAGGAGTAGCAGCTCCTGCAAGCTGTCAATAAAGCATATTTCTCAAAAGTTTTGAGATTATTTGAAGGAAGGCGAGCGTCGTCATTCCTGCAATCATACTTAGTACCAATCCTGCACTTAAAACTTCATGAGAGAATCGTAGAATGCAAAAATAAGTAGGAATGGGGAAAAGCGAAGAAAATAAAATGCATTTGTATACCTGTGCCTTTGTGCTTCTGTACTCATCAATTACTGTATGAAGTGACTTTAAGAAAAAAAAATTAACATTAATCACATTGTGTTCAGGAATTAGAGAATGTCCATTTGCGTTAGTTTTACAATTTGTAAGAGCAATATGGTCTCTAAAATTTGGAAAGTGTAAATGTGTGGCTAAGATCCACTATCGAATGTTCAGAGTAGGAGTTTCACTGATTTGGTGCATTAATCGCAATTGCTGCTTTGCATGATCAACCTGTACATCGTTAGATAAAATATTCAAAGCATTCAACGCCCTCTTACAAATAGCAACCTGTAATATGCTTTGTGCAAAAACACATCAATCAATTAAACAAAGTCCGGCACTCATCAATTATTGTGTGCAAGTTTTCATGAGGAGAAAGACGTGGTTTATGCGCATTTGTAGGGATTCTTTCTCAGGGTTATTTTTCTTTAGTTAAGTTTATGGCGCGAGAGAAACACTATTCAAATAGCTCACCTTTAATTCAATCATGTGGTAGATATTGAATTCAAAAAAAATGATCATGAAAAACCAAAATTCTAAACCCACTGGAATACCCTGGTTTCAGTATGATCTTTACCTGTTCCACATCTCACAGTAGATATATATACCAAAAATTTGGTTGAAAAGCCTCCCCAAGTTGATGATAGAAAGTGCGTTAAATCTAGCTACAACAAGATCGACCTACCTGAGTTCATGATGCACGGCCATCAGTGTGCGGTTCTGTGCAGCTGTGATTCTTTTAGGACTGTCCTGAAAACAACACATTTGGATGGTGGTCGATCTAATTTTACCGCAAAGGAAAGAAATATTTGTGCAATTGACTCCATTTCAGCTTCATCTATGGCCTGGATATATATATATTTTAAGTTCCATTCTTTGAAGAGCTAGCAAGTAGATTAAGACGATCTAAATATGATGCAACCACACATGGCACACTAGCAGTATAAAGAGCTTCCAGCTACTCTATTAATCCAAAATAAGAGACGTGGTCATGATGGTGCTTGGAAAGTGATTGTGGTTTCAAGCGTGACAAAGCTTCAAATGCAGCATATGGTTTACTAATGGTGATCTCTAGTTCCTTATTAGTAGCGTTGAGGATCGAAACTCGACAACCCATGGTAATTTCAGGTGAACACACAACCATATAAAATAAAATGCTAGATTTCCAAGCTGTACTCAATCGTTTTCGTTAGCGTGCTACTCAAAATTGGGACAAATTACTAGAATTCGAGCAAGAAAAAGCCAGAAAGTGTTGGAACAACACCTTTTTGATGTCTGCATATACCACAAATAATATAGCAATGAAAAAGTGGCAGAGGCAGTCCCAATCGCCAGAGTACCATCTGAGCGTCCAAATTTGACCATCGGTTTTGTAGCACACGTCATTTATTTGTTCTTTCCGGAGTTGTTGGTCCCAAGCATGAACTACGATGGTATCGTGATCATTTTGACTGTTTAACACACAAGGCAACGATGCCAAAATGTTAGGCAAGTAGGGAGCTGTGCGTTGTTCATCCAGAATGTTAGGCAGGTAGGGAGCTGTGCGTTGTTCATCCAAAATGTTAGGCAGGTAGGGAGCTGTGCATTGTTCATCCAAAATGTTAGGCAGTGCGTTGTTCATCCAGCATCTCTTTGCGTCGTCCATCCTGATCGTGTTTCTTTCATCCATCAATATAAGCCAATTGCATTAAGTGTAACACAAAGCATCAGAAAAAATAACAAAAGGTGTTTAAGGTACAATACAATAGATCATGATCTTAATACCTAAAATCAAGTGGATAATCGTTGCAACTTTACTGATCGAATGGAGAAATAGTTACCTCGTTCTATGCGGGCCAAAATCCAGACCTGCATGCTCAACCAATTGAATAAAATTACGTACATGATATATCCTTCATGCATGAAGTAATGACAAAGTGTTTCAAAATGATGGAGACGATCGTGAAGATTTATGAGAGATAGAAACAATGATTTGAGTTCCATCGGTATTGGTATGGACATGTTCTGTATGGCGCACAGAGAAAGGCGATTGGGTTTTGTTGGCAGTGGCTCAATCAATGCTTCGTGAAAGCATATAGCGTGGGTAATGGGATTGGATGTGGTTGTAATTTAAACAGTCGGCTATTCGAAAGTGGTCATCGAGAATGTGCTTTGAAAGCACCAGCATGTATCCATGTCTCACAATGTTCTTGCATGGATTGGATACTGTAATGATGCGTGGATATGCCAAACATTGATCATATTAGATACAAAGAGTATGCGTTTTGCTCTTGATCAGATGACTGGACTACCTATTCCTTCCAGTGAATGCGTTACCACAGCAAATGGATGCTTAGGTGGACTTACAGCTCTACTTATTCTTCTGATTGAGCAGATTGTCTCTTGAACATCATCCTATTCTAAAATCTCTCAATAATCAAGCTATGTCTCGACATCCTTTGTTAATCTTCTCCTTCCAAACTCCAATTCCAACTTTGAATTCGGCTGTGTTGAAGGCTCACACTGAACTGTTGCCAAACCATTGAAATATGGATTAGCGAATGCTTCCTCAGCTGTAGGTCGATATGTTAGATCAAAGGAAAGCATACGCGCAAATAGAAGAAGGGCCAGTGGATCTACATTTGTATCTAGATCAAACACTCTAGGATGGTTCTTAGATATTCTCACAGTTTTAATGCTTTGCTGGTCATATCCATTCGCTATAATCAAATTGTTTTATGCAGGAAATGAGATCTGGTCGTGGAAGTGATTGAAGAATTACAAGCTTTACGCAAATTACCCAAGAATATGCCTAGTAACTCGCCTAGGTTGTGAAGATCAATGTAATGAGTATTTGCAGGCTTTCAGTTCAGCAGCTAGGCCTTGAATCATAGGAATGCTTAATTTCAAAATACCTAATCGCTCAAATTGGCAACACGTGGGTATCTAAAAATGAAATTGTAGGATCTATATTATCATGGGCAGTTAGTATTTTATCGATACGTGAGTAGCCATCAAATGCCCAGAATGTCTAGAAAATATCGGGAAGATTGCGGTTGCCAAGATTGGTTGTAGTTCAGATTACAACAAATATTCGTGCGTGGCTTTTATCCGGATAACTATTTCAGTGCAACTTGTTCTAGATGTGGATTTTGTGCAACAGAATTTAAATAAAGATAGCTTCGGTTGTGAGCCAGCCAAGGAATTGAGCGAATAACCATCATCACTCATTAATGCTCGAATCATTGGTCAAGATTTCTCTCGTAGCTTAACAATAATATCTAACTTCCTCTGCAATAGGTTCTTAGTCAACTACTTGCGTTTGAGTCGATCATGGTCATTGGTTCTAATGAAAAAAAAAAAATAGGTTCTTGTTGCTATTCAATTGATTGACCATTTTGTTCAGGTTGCCGCGCGAATGATGAAAGCAAAGAGAAAACAGTGCAGCGACTCAAACCAATGAGAATTTTGTAAGGCGGCATGGGAAAAATTGTTTGTTGTAGGTTTAATGTCCAGAGAGCTAAATGATGGAGGACTAAGGCAAAAAGATGGCATCCCTGCCTTCATAAATCAGTGGGAATGTTTGCAGGTTCTTTTCATTGTTTCAAGGGTTGTTGCAGACTTTTTATTAGATTTTTTTTTTCCGGTTTGTTTTTATTAGTATACTAATATAGCTATAGTTTTATTAATTGCAGATCAGGGTCTATTGCTTTATTGCAAATCCGGAGTGGGGGCTCAAATTTATGTTCGATATTTTGCAGATTTAAAAGAAAAATTTGAGCAAATGGAACAAATTTTGAGGAACATCAGATTAGGAAATTTTTTCTCATCGTCAAAAATCTTCCTGAAATCATTTTTAATCATCCCTACTTTCTGATCCTCACGATCGTACAAAGCGTGGAGGAGAGCATAATTATTCAACACTAAAGTAAATATGAAAATGAAAGCGAAAACTAAAAATGAAGACCTACCTACTCTATGCTAATTAGGATTTAGAAATATGCTACATGTAGTCAAACTTCCAATGGAGCCATGCACATAAAAGTAACAGTAACATGTTCAGTGGTAATTTTTCAAATGAGAGATGAAAATTTAGAAGAATGAGTGAGTCTTCTTGCAGTAACGGCAAACTAACTAAATAAAAAGAAAAACTAAATTGATCTAATTGCATACTTACCTGGAACCATCGTTCGATATAGCTTTAGTAAGCACATTTTCCCTCACTTAGATCATGCTGCAGCTCCTTGTCATCTTCCTCAATCTCTTGTTCGAATGATTGTTCGTCATAAAATATGCAGGAGTCTTGAGATGCTGATTCCTCATTCGTTTCTGAAGGAGTACTTCGATTTTTGCAAGGATGTGAGCGAGTTGTTCCAAGCTGACACTCATAGTTAAATCATATTGTAAAAGGGGTTCTTACATCATCCAAATCAAAATCTGAAAACTGAAAATCACACTTGCTGAAAACAAAACACTCTTGTTAAAACACATGAAAACCTCTTCACAGTTGTAGAAATTGAAATTGCAAAAACATGCTTGCAGAAATTGAAATTTATGCTAAATTGTAGAAATTGAAATTTACACTAAATTGCAGAAATTGAAACACACTTGCAGAAATTGAAATTCACACTAATTTCCAGAAATTGAAATTTACTCTAAATTGCAGAAATTAAAATTTACGCTAATTTGCAGAAATTGAAACACACCCTTCATGCCCTAAAAAGGAAATTGATACCTCTTGCATAATCAAGAAAATTGATACCTCAATCCCTTGTGATTCCTTGGCAACGGCGCCAAAATGTTAGGAGAAATATATGTCGTAATAATTACGTTGCAGTACAGTTGCCCAACTATTTACTTGTCAACCCGGGGTACGTAAATTGACGAAGCACGTGCACTGTTTGTGCAGGACTGAAGTAGATCTAATCTAACTTAATCTAATTCACTGAAATCAAATTAATCTAGGAAAGCATTGAAACACTAACTAGGAAAGCATGAAATTGAGTGAGGGAAATACAACATGTGAAGAGTTTAACAACAATGACATAAGTGAGTTCACATCCACAAATTAATAATCAAATGACAAACATGAAAGCATGAAAATGAAAGATTGAATCACATTAATAATCTCAAATCAAAGACTAATCTAACAAATACAAAATCCAATCCAATCCCACTTCATTACAACCCTCCTACAAGCTTAATCTAACTTAATGAAAACTTAATCGAATGGAGAGCGAGCACTCTCCTTTATACATGAGAGTCCTTAAGAAAAAGATAAGAATGCATTAATTACAGATCCACTATTCTCTCAACTACTCTCAACCCCTTTCCTATTATAACAAGATATGGTTCCTTCAAATCCTCCACATGTCTCTCATGAATCTTAGATAAGATATGCCAACCAAATCTTCCATGATCTTCTCCTTAAGAATAGGCTTGAATAACTATCTCCTTTGGAATGGTGTAAGACATATTCGAGAAGTCTCTTTGAATTAATCATTTACATATTCCTACACATTACAAAGCTCACACATAATTGAGATATATATGAAAACATGTATATTTTCTAATATTTAATCATAAATTCACTTTTAATACTAAAATGAATAAAGTGGAAAATAATAATGTGAAACCCAAATGTATTTATGAAAATGATATGATGAAGGTTTAATAGGGTGATGAAATGTAAGGAATAGTGAAGGGAAAGGTGGATGAAAATACGACATTTCTGAGTCCTAACATGGTTGTCATGTAGGGTCCAGTTTTTGTACACTCTCTTCGAGGTTTCAACCCATTTGTTCCTATCACAGGTAGTATGTCTGAATTGGCATATAGGTTAGGATTTCACATCCGCTTGCACTTATGCATTGCCTTATGACCGTTCCATCTTAACCTTAGGTACGAACCCATTCCATGGTATCACATAACCTTCATGTTGCTTTTAGAAGTGACACTATGCGAATGGTAGATATTTCCTATACATGGGTGTCCTAGTTAGCTCCCTTTTGCATTTGGCACCCATGCTGTGAGTCCTCTCTTAGGTCTAAGAGTCCCCCTTAAGTCCTGCCATGTCCTTGAGCAAGAGATTTATACTCCTCTTGAACTTTATGCTAGCCATTTCCTCAGGACTCCCTTGTATATGTCAAGTTGTAATTGCATTATCATGAGCTTTGCCTGCCTTATTGAGCCTTATGCCGGCTTCCCTGAATTTGAGTATCAGCGATATAGCCCGAGCTTGTCTCATGTCTAGCCATGTAGAGCCATCTTTTATATCCTTTGTAGCTTGATTCCTTATTTTTACCGGGAGGGGACTTTCCCTCGAGTGTCGCTATCCTACACATGTATCCTTGCATTGAGCATAGGTATGTTCCACTACTTGGAACGAGTTTGTTTTCCCATATGACACTCGTCTCCTCCTATTCTATAACTATAAAGTAGTTTTATTCTTTTTCAAGCTTTTTAAATATTTGAAAAAGTCCAAAAAAAAAAAAACCAAAAAGTCGGACAAGGAAAGATGTTATCTTTTGGCAGCTGTTGAGTCGTGTCGCCTTCGAACAGAGAACTGTATATCATATCCGTTGGTTGGGTTTATAGTTTGACTTTAGGAGGTGTACTCATTTTTCTGATTTTATCTCCACTGACTGGTTAAGCTTCTAGTCCCCATGGAGCCTCTATCGATGCCTCCTGTGTCGCAAAGATGTCCCAGTTTTATATATCGAGTCTATGCTGCCTTTATTTAGTCACCATTTGCTGTTATGCTCTTGTTCAAAGGAAGTTGAAAATTGAGTCGGCCATTCCTTAGTTATATTGACTTTGCATGTTGGCCATTCCTGGTACAGTTACTGGTTTGTGCACCTTATGATTGAGTCCTTCCACATTATACAGCTTTGCTGAGTACCTCATGCAAAGACTTGTGTATTGGCCTCGCATGAAATACATTGTAAAAAAATGTGTAAAGGGGTGTGTGATGTGCTCTACTTGGAAGCCCACTAATAGAAAATTGGGGCTGTACTCACCACTTCCTGTACCTTCCCATCCTTGGGAAAGTATTTCCATGGATTTTGTGGGGGGTTTTCCTATGTCTAGGAGGAGTCATGACTACTTGTATGTGGTCGTGGATAGGCTTAGCAAGACGTTTTATCTTATGCCATGTAAAAAGTAGGTCACTGTAGAGCAGGCTGCTTCTCTTTTCTTTCAGCATGTATGGGTTCACTTTGGAATCCCTACATCCATTATCTCAGATCGGGACTCCCAATTCCTTGGAGAGGTTTGGACAAAATTATGGTGTATGATGGACACCAAGCTAAAGAGGAGCACTGCTTTCCATCCACAGACCGATGGACAGATAGAGGTAGTCAACATGACAGTTGTCCATTTTCTTCGAGGCTTCTGCAATAAGCATCCTAAGTTATGGGATGAACAGATCTAGTATGTGCAGCATGCCTACAATAGGGCTATGCATTATTCCACTCAGAGCTCACCATTTGAGACATGCTTTGGGTACTTGCCAAATACTTAATTGGACTTGAATTATGGGATAGAGGTTGATTCAAGTGCTTCCAAGGATGAAGACAAAGCCTGTAGGTTCATTCAGAGAGTTCAACAGGTAGATCAAGCAGTGCAAGAGCAGTTGGAGAAGAGTCAAGCCTAGTACAAGGCTTGCCATGACAAGCATAGAGTTGAT
Source organism: Pseudotsuga menziesii (assembly GCA_001517045.1). NCBI lineage: Eukaryota > Viridiplantae > Streptophyta > Pinopsida > Pinales > Pinaceae > Pseudotsuga > Pseudotsuga menziesii. The sequence goes on from LPNX010342939.1 coordinate 96,932, forward strand.
CATCAGTTTCAGGTAGGAGTACAAGTGTGGCTTCACATCAGCAAGGAGAGGATGAAAGGAGAAGGCAAGAAGCTCAAGCCCATTAGATATGGTCCCTTCACCATCTTGGAGAAGATTGGGATGAATGCCTTTCGCTTAGAGCTACCACCATACATGTAGATCTACTTAGTGATGAATGTGGAGAACTTGAAACTCTATGAGCCTCCCATAATCATCGATAAAAGGGAGAATGTCTCATTGCCATCAGTTGATGAATTTGCTCCTGAGTACATGGAAAAGCTAAAGGAAGATGTCATCTTGGACAGAAGGACAAGGACTTCTCGCAGAGGTGATGTTGATTATCTTCAAGTGGACATCAGAGGCACTCATATAAGCAAAGACAAGTGGATCAAGAAGGAGAAAGTGAGGGAGCAATTCCCTCACCTATCTATTGATTAGTAAAGGCTTTTGGAGGCCAAAATATTCTTAGTGGGGAGGAATGATCCAGGAGGATCCAGGAAGGCCAAATTTTCAAAGTCCTCCAATCTCACCAAAACTAGCACCAGATCGAAGAGCTCATCGAGACAATTCCAACGATGTCCGTTTCATCTCAAACGGACTCTGTCTGAGAAAGTTATCATGTTCTGTTCTATGAGGTCAATAGGCAAAATTGGCAAAAAGAGGTGCCACATGGCACCACTGACAGGGTGACACATGGAATCCATACTATACAAACATGATGACATGGCACCACTGACAGGGTGACATGTGGCATCCGTACAGTACAGACAAATGACGTGGCAATTGTACAGACATACAGGTGGCAGTATGGTCCAATCAGGATGCGACATGTGTCATGTACAGATGATGAGGTGGCAATCTAGTCCACAGTACAGACCAATACAAATGCAACACATGTCAGTATAGAGGTGACTGTGCAACTTAGTTGGCAGTACAGCAGATGAGTTGGTAGCTGACTGGGCGTTGAGGTGGACCAATATGAATGCGACACATGTCATGTACGGGCGTTGAGGTGGACCAATTTGGAACTGCCATGTGGCAGCACCAGATTGGACAATATTGATTGAAGTTCACCAAAATGTTTCTACTCAGTCGGTTTCAAACTCCTGACCTCCCATACTCTGTCTCTGCGCCTTTACCAACTGCGCTGGTAGTGTTCTTTGGATAATGTATGGAAATAATATTATTTAAAGTGGCATTTCGAGCCCCAAAGGAGCCAGGGCTTAGCCCCGACCTTGATTCTTCCTCCAGTGTGACCAGGAGCTTCGACCAGCATAGGAGCCCGCGCTCTATTTCAGCACATGTTGAATTATAAACTATATAAAATGGGTTACAAGTGGGTCTAAAAACAAGTTACGTTATAACAAATTTGTTTAAAAAAAAACCATATTGTGGGTTCAATGAACCATGTGGTTTTGGGGGAAAAGAATTTTATTGTAATATTCTAAAAATATAAAATGTGGTTGGCATAGTTGTAACTATGTCAACTACATAATTTAAGAAGAGCCTAACCAAGTGTGGGGAGTTGGAACCATATGCCTTCTTGGGAAAAATTTGTTGTAACTAAAGAATCATGAGGAGAATGTGGAGTGGGGAAAGCCAAGCCTATATAAGCCCACTTAATTTCCATTTACAGAGCATGCTTTGGAGTGGAGACTTTGTAGCTAAAGGAGAGAAGGGAGATTGCGTAGCTCTGTAGGAGGAAGGTACGAGTGTTTATACTCATTTTACACCGTCTTCAGGCTTCGGAGTTGCTGGAAGCAGTCTTGTTGTGTTTTGGGCAGCAGTTCTTTTCCTGACCATTATTGCCAAGGTATAATTGTATCATTGCCATGTATTTTTCCTTATGTTGAGATTATAGATCAGCCCTCCTATTGAGAAGCAAGCCCAGAGACGTAGTCCATCCTAGACGAAATCCATTATCAACTTGTTGTCTTTATGTTCGTATTGTCTATGTTGTTTGGTTCTCTTCTTATGGATTTGTGAGCTTCATTCATGATTTTTATGTAATTCATGTTAACGTCGTAGAGTAGCAAAGATCTTGTTTTTGGATCACATGAACTCATAGGCCCCTTTCTCTAAAACTTTGGAAATAATGAAAGGACCGTACCACATGGATTCGAACTTTCCTTTCCCTAGTTTGTCATATCGCTGATCATAAGTCAAAACTAGGTCACCCTCGTTAAAGGCATGAGGTTGGATAGAATTGTCATACTGTGCCTTGACACATTTCTTGTGTTCCTCATTAGCCAAGGCAGCATCTCTTCTATTTTCGTTGAGGTTGTTCTAGTATAAAAATCTCTTTTTCTTTGCGGAAGTGTCTAGGAGAAGTTCGACGACAAGTTTCAAGGATGGAATCTGACATTGAATCGGTAAGACAGCTTCGAGTCCATAGACAGGCTAGAAAGGTGTGAAACTAGTAGCTATTTTCACTGAAGTCCTGTAAGCCCAAAGAGCGAATAAAAGGATATGGTTCCAGTTGGATTTGTGGTCTCCAACCATCTAACGAAGCATCATTTTCAAAACTTTGTTAATGGAGTCGACTTGACCATTAGCTTGTGGATAATAGGGCATATAGTTTTCATGACAAAAACCTATCTTGGCACTTAGTTCCTCCATCATTTGATTACAAAAATGTGATCCGTGATCATTAACTATGGACTGCGGGACTTTGAATCTCGCTATCACATGATTGAATAGGAAGAGAGTGGCAACCTTACCGTCCTCTGCATATGTAGGCATGGCCTCAGCCCACTTTGTAAAATAGTCAATGGCTATGATGATGTAACCATGCCCCCTGGCTGAGGTATGCATAGAATGCATATAATCAATCCCCCATTTGGAAAAAGGGCCAATGGCAATGATAGGGTGTAGCGGAGCAGGATGAGTGCACTTTTTCGGTCAAAAATGTTGACAGGGTGGGCATGTCTTAATAGCCTTGTGACAATCTTTAAAGACTGAAGGCCAGAAATAACCAGTGCGAAGGATTTTCTGGGCTATATCCATCTTGGATAAATGACCGCCACATGTTCCATAGTGGAAATCATTCAATACTTATTCAGCTTCCTCATGGGTAAGGCATCACCGGAGAACGAAATCGATACCATGTCTATACAAAGTTTCATTCAAGATTAGGTAGCATTTTGCGTGGTGACAGATATGGCGGCGATCATCATGGGATAGATTTGGCTGAAATCTTTGTGTTTGGAGATAAATGAGCGAATCTCCATACCATGGGTCAGTAGTGCTTATCAGGAACAGGAATTCATCCGGAAATGAATCACTAGGCTCAGATTCCATCGAAGCATAGGTAAGATCACACATGAGCTCAACAAAGACCAAGGATTTCTTTGATGTGGCTTTGGAAAATTCCATATCAAACTCTTGTGGTATGACTATCCATTGGGAGTACTTTCCCTCGAGAACGTGATGAGTTAGGATGTAATACATAGGGTTCTGGTTTACCAATATGGTGGTTCTGTGGAGCAAAATGTAGTGAAATTTTTTTTGAACAACAATGACCGTGGCCAATGCTAATTTCTCCACGCGTGAATATCGGGTTTCGGAATCCATAAGATTCTTACTAGCATAGTATATCACATGCTCCTGACCATAGCGATGGTAGTAGTGGAGGCAGGAATATATAAGAGAAAATTCTTTGAATAATCTGGGGGGTGTATCACGGGTGAATGAGTCAGAGCGTGTTTGAGATTATTAAAGGCTCATTGGGCTTGGTCATCCCAATAGAACGGAGTGTCCTTCTTAAGGAGACGCATATAACCGTGTGTTTTATCTGCAAAATTGCACATAAAACGATGGAGAAATTTTTCCTTCCCTTGAAAACTTTGGAGTTCTAGAAGGTTGTTTGGGGCTGGTAGATCTAAAATAGCAGCAATTTTCAATGGATCTATCTGGATGCCATCCTTAGAAACTACAAAACCTAACAGGCGTCCCGTCTCAACACAAAAAACACATTTATGAGGATTGAACCGTATGTTATAATGACACCATCTCAGGAAAATGTCTTTAAGATGACTAGGGTGGTCCTCCCATCACTGTGAATGAGCAGGGAGGTCGTCAAGGTATGGTTCAACAATATATTTTATATCATGAAACACATAGGACATAACACACTGGAAAGTGGCTCCAGTGTTTTTTAGGCTGAATGGTAACTTCCTATATGCAAAGGTTCCCTATGGGAAAAAGAATGATGTCTTATGTTTATCAATGGGTAAAATCTCAATCTGATTATAACCCAAAAAGCCATACATAAATGAGAAGATGACACTTCTAGAATAGTTGTCGATAATCTGGTCGATATGTGGTGTGGGAAAGTTGTCTCTGGGACAAGCTTTGTTCAAATCTCTGAAATCGATGCAGACTCTAATGGTGCCCTACTTTTTATTGACAGAGACGACGTTCAATACCCATTCTATCAGGGGTATAGGATAAATAAACCCTGCTTTGAGAAGTTTCTCTATTTCAGCTTTGATAGCTACGTCTTTCCGTGGATGGACTTGCCTTAGTTTTTTTCTGATAGGTTTAGCAGTGGAATAGGTTTTTATTTCATGGATCACAATGGACAGGTCTATCCCCGAAATTTCTTCATAAGACCAGGCAAAAATATTACGAAATTATTTGAAAAGCACTCTGTATGCTTTAGATTATTCTGCTAGGCAGTTTTGCCCAACATGAACATGCTCAAGGGTACTAGTATTGGCTGATATGTCAATTGGATTTGTTCGAGTAATGTTGCATAGGTTTCCTTTAGAATATGTGTCTTGCAACAATATAGGACTTTGAGGTGTGTTGACAATATCAGTGGAAAAAAGTGATGCAAAATCATGGTCTACCGAACTGGTGTTGGGGAGGAACGAGGATCTATGATGATGATCCTCCCAGATAGGCTCATTCATACTCATGATCTCCATAATGGAATCATCAGAAGGAAAATTATCAGAGAGATAATCCAGAAGAGGAAGAGAGGGTTCTAACCAGTAGGGCAGGTGGTAAGGGTCTGAAGCCACCAGATGAAGTTCATGAGTGTGGTCATCGGAAAGGGTTTGAATAATGTTGTACATTTCTTCATGCATACTCAATGAGGTGGACTCAACAATTTGTTTTCCCTTTGGATCATAATAAAATGACGAAATCATATTGATTGTCGCTGTGTCTGTGTTAGGAGGAGTGGACAGAAAAATCCCCATAAGGGACGTATCCTTCAACATGCCTACCCCAATCGATTGGTAAGGAGGAGGGGACTGGCCTAACATAGGGATGTTAATAGCTGTGGAGGTAGTGACATATGGTGTATAGAAATTGAGTTGGTTAATGGTGACGATTCTCCCTAGATACAGAAATTGGACAGTTTGAAATACCGTCAAAGTGACAGTAGTCATGGCGTAAAACCAATTTCTTCCTAGAAGGAGGTTGTAATCTAATGAGGTGTCTACTACTTCCACTTGAATAGAAATATATTTTCCCCCAAGCTCGACTGAAAGGGATAGTATGAGACCATGGGGCTGGAAACCTTGTCCATCAAAGGCTTTCAGAGTCGTAGGTGATGTTACAGGCTTGGGAGAGCCAATAGCTTTCCAACAAGATAGGGACAAAAATAAAGTTGAAGCTCCTTTGTCTAAGACAGTTCTGAAGACTTTCTTTCCGACTACTTTCATTATGATTTGGAAAGCAAGTTTTTGAGGTAGTCTATACTTATAGTTCTTGACATTGAAATGAATCAAATTAGTATTGTCCAGGTCTAAAGCTCCTAACGCAGTTAAGAAGTTTTTGCATTGTGTACTGCAACTTTGGAGTACTTCCAAGGTAGACATTGCACATGGTTCCTGAGCGAGATCTTCAACTACATTATAAAATTGAGCAGCTCAGGCATTAGGGTTAAAAACAACCTTCCTAAGAGTACTCTTGGGTGGACACAAAACAATGTCGAGAGTAGGCTTCTCAATGGTTAGGGGAACAGTAGACGAGGATTCGGGAGAAGCAGTAGAGGGAGATTTTCCTGAAGAATAATTGTCTTCTTTCTTGTCTGTGGGTTTGTCATAAATTTGAATTCGAGTTTGCAAACTAATAGTATCTGAGGACATCATGTGAATTTCCTTTGAAGAACTAGATTTTACCTGATTAGACATGTGGTATATCAGTTGTTGTTGAGACAGAAAAGGGTCTATGAGAACCATGGGTGTGGGATTAGTTTTCAAAAATTAGGTGATTTCATTCTGACGAGGACACTCTTTTGTGAAATGGTCACCTCAACATAGCAGACATGGATATTTTTCTTTTCTTTTCCCTTTATCGTTGTTGTTGGTGGTTGGTTTTGGATTCTCCTGTTGGTTTCCAGGTTTTTTGTTTTTAGTTTTACCTTTCTTTTTATTATTGCTGGGTGTTTGAATACTTTGAATGGAATTGACCTCAACATAAACCTTGGGAGTTGAAGAAGTAGGGGTGGAAATCTAGGGTTGCTTGGCAGGTTTTGCTACTGATGGGGACTAGATTGAACCAACAATACCATCAACAAGGACTTCTGGTAGTGGTTTTGCAGGATTGATGCTTAGGAGAGGAGCTTAAGGGATCAAGTCATACAAATTTTTGAATTGGGAATAGACCAAGTCCAGATATTGGGCTCAACTAATGGATTGATCTTTAGTAACGACACCACCCATAGGCACATCTTGGGTAATTGAAGGCAACAAAGATTTAGTAAAACAATTAGCTGACAACTGATCTGGGATAGGAGCCTTAATAAGTCTTATATGCCTTCTCCACTCATGTATATGATTGGATATGTGGGTGGAGGTGTTCTGTCACAGAGAAGTTAAGAGATCAGTACCCGTTTCATAACGAATAGGAAGCTGAAAGTGTGTAAGAAACACAGTCTCCAACGAGCCAAAATCCACAAACGAATGTTGCGAGAGTTCAATGTACCATTTCATGGCTGTACCAGTCAAAGTTCACTGAAAGAGTCTTAAATGAACTGAATCATCCATAAGGGTGTTTGAAGAACACCACAAATGGAATGTCATTGCATGGTTTTTCGGATCATCTCCCTGCTTCCCATCGATTTTTGGAATTTCCGATGGTAACTTTACCGAAATGGGAGGCCACAAGGGGTTATGTCGAATGGGAACATTAATCAACTTGGACAAATCAGGCAAGTCCAAAGTTTCTAGGAAAGGTAACCGACGATTAGGTTGCACATACTGGTAATATTAATATGGCATATAAGTACCAGTAGGACCTTAAGTAAACTGATAGACAGGTTGTTGTGATGAAGAACCACAAGAAGGTTCTCCCACAGGGGGTTGATTTCCGAGATTAGGACCATTAAGACCACTAGGGCCTCTAGGAGGAGGACCTCCAGGGCCTCCGGGAGGAGGATCACCAGGGCCTTCGGGACCACTAGGGCCTTCGGGACCACCAAGACCATTGGGACCACCAGGACCACCTGGAGCACTAGGAGGAGAACCACCAGACCCTCTGGGACCCCTAGGAGGTAGAACTACGGAGCCTCCAGAAGCACTAGGAGGAGGGCCACCAGACCCTCCGGGACCATTAGGAGGGGAACCACTAGGCCCCCCAGGACCACAAGGACCATTAGGATTGTAAGGAGGAAAGCCACCTGGCCCTCCAGGACCACTAGGCCCCCTAAGGGGAGGACCTCCATAAGGTGGTACTCCGGCACCCCCCGTAGTATGTATAGGTATCCCCCCCATAGCTGGCATGTAGGACCAGTTAGGTTTCACCCATGGCATGAAAGTATTAATAGGACATGTAATTCTAGCATAAGGCATTCCTATAGGGTTGGGTTGATAATTAGTGTTTCCTATAGGTACTTGATTTACTGTATAACCATACGCCCAAGAGGTTTGATTGGTTATAGGTTGTGCCCCCAAGGGTTGACCTCAACTGGATGGGGTGTTAACCACATTTGTGTGGGTAGGAGGGACATAAACTATAGATTTCTCTATACTAGAGGTATGCCCATGACTAGCTACAATTCCAGTGACTGATAACGTAGGTCATGCTGGGGGTTTCCCCCCGGCACTAGAAGGTATTGATGAAACAAGAATTGAATGTTGAGCCCCAGGTGCGGAAGACCCAGGAGGATTGGGAACATACATAATATGGGAGGTGGTGGGGTTGGTAGTTTGACTTGGATTATGTGGAGTTACAGTGCGATCTAGAATTGGTTCAATGGGTCTCATAGAATCATCAAGTGAACAGTATCCCATAGGAACAACCGCGAAATGAGGTGGTGGTGTGCCCAATATGTTGTCTATTTTGTTCTCAATTTCTTGTGCATGGATAATAACTTCCTGGTATTGTCTACGTTCTTCTTCATTTGGTGAAACTTCTTCAGAAAATTTTAAACGGGTGCCAAATGAGGCAATGTCTTGTCCTATAGAGGTATCCCAAAATGGAGCATTGGGACCATAATATGGATGGGAAGTATCATCAACATGACCTTCTATGGGAGAATGGAATGAAGTATTACCCCGAGAAGGTTGTTGGGCCAAGGGAGGTGAGTGCAAAGGATATGGATCTCCGCTTTCTACAACCACATTTTCTCTCACTTGGGAGTTGGTAGCAACTCCTAGGTCAATAGCTTCCATAGGATTTTATCCTAAAACAAGAATAAAATCAGGTGGCAAGCCCCGTACTCTTTTGGACTGTCTTAGCTCAACCAGTTTGTATAGTTCCTATCTAACCTAGGGTCTCAAAACTAGAAAACACACCAAAAATTTCCCTACTCAAGCTATAGGCCAAACAAGCAAACTTAAATGACAGGAGGAGTTCAGATAGTCAAGTCTCTCACTAGGATTTTCAAGAAGGTGACACTCATGATATACCTCAAGGGGACATGTGTAGTAATCTTTTTGAATGCTATTTTCGGTGTATGGCTCCAAGCAAGATGACCAAAGGGCTTTTCTCAGATAGATAAGGTATCCTAGTGGGGTCTCCTGATATACGCAAGGTACGTGGAAGCTCAAATCGGTAGTAGTGTTGTCTAATGCATAACCATTCACAAGGGGCCTTCCTATATACAATCGAGTATATGAAGTACCTTTATATATACCTCAAGGGTACGTGAAAGGCCGTTCTATATACCGACGATATGTGGAAGAACCACATGAGTCCCAGGATATAATGCAGATGAGTAATGACAACTCCTACGCTTAACGATGCCCGAACACGTCTCTAGCCTATCACTCAAATTTCTATGTAAATTTTAGCCTATAACTATCGTTAATTTTAAAGTGGACGGTTAGGTGAATGCATGGAATTTTGACAGAAAAAGTAAAACCATGCAGAATGTAGATGCAAATATTTCACTTTACTGTTCGTGGTATGCCTACCTACGGGAGATAAAGAGAGTATTTTTTTTCGTTTTGAAAACCAAAAAATTCCCAAACAACTACTTTGAACAAATCAAAATCAAAGACAGGCAACACATTCCATACTCATTTTCTTTTTTGAAAGCAATCAAAAGGGTAAGAGTCTCTTTTTACTAAAAGAAAAACAACAAGCACTCTACATGCATATGCACTCTATTTTTTCAATTTTTCTTGAAACATAGATAGATCTAACTTAAAACTACACTATTTTTTTATTTTGTTGAGATAGTATTAATGCAAGACAGACAAAATAACACAGAGAACCTGAAATCTTGAGAGGCTAATCAGAGATCCAATTCCTTACGCTCAATAATGATAATGACCTAATCTCAATCAAAAAAATTTCTTTTTAAAAGCAAAAAGGAAGTCCTCTATGAAAAAAAAATGAAATCAAGATGCTAATCAAATGGTTTTTCTTTCAGTCTTTATAAAATATATGAAAAGAGAACTAACTGAAACCTAAGCTTTCAAAAAAATTCCTTTCACAATCACAACCAACAAGCATAGAAGCAAATGAATAATCAACAAGCCTAATATAGTGTTTGAATTCTTCAATCAAACCAATCTTTTGCCACAGAATTTTCAACCATGAGCATTCAGATTCTAACACATAAGCTTGACAGTGCAGGGATGAAAGCAAAGAAACTCAATTTTTTGCAAAAAATGATAAAAAGCTAGTTCTGGAACAAGGCCTACCTGGCACCGCGCTGGAGGGGTCTTGACAGAGCGGTTATGGATGAGCACTGCTTTTGGATAATGGGACTCAGGCGGTGGCAGCACTTATGGATAACATAGTTCAGGTAGTGGCACCGCTTATTGCCAACAACACATGTGTGGTTCCCTAAATAGATCCAAAACACAAGGAGAATGAAAAATCAAGTTAAAAATTGATCAGAATAAGGCACAGATTGATGAATTGATAGTTAAAAAGAGCATATAAAGTCGAAATAGTTCAGATCTGAACAGATCTGAAAGTTTGAAACCAAAATTCACTAAGTTAGATGGCAGATCTGACTGAAGAGAGTTGGAGATGGAGCCTAGATTCGGACAAGAGTTCAAGGACTGAGGAAGATCAAATCAACTAATATTTTCCCTGTTCCCCAATGGAGTCACAAGATTTTTTATCAGGAATATTGCACCTTCTATGTCCAAAAGCTATTCCTCTGGTCTGAATGGTTCAAATCCAAAACAAATGAGTGAACAACAAAAGATGAAGACCTTCCTCGAATGATATGGACACCTGGAATACTGCTTTGATTATGAACCTGTGTACCTGCAAAGATATCAAGCATACAAGCACATCAAAGCTACCAGAAAACCATCTACATATCCATGCTAGTGACTAAGGACTAGCAACATATACATGTGAAATCAAAACAATAGAAATGTGGGACGGAAATCATCTTTGCATTAAGAATGTATGGAGAAGCTTACAACTATTGCCTTATTGTCGACAAGCTCCTCCACAAGACAAACACTTCATCCCCATAAGCTCCAACTTTTCTTTGTATGCTCTCCAATGGTTTGGACTAGGTAGTCAATTTAGCAGCATAATAATACCTCTATAGTTCTCCCCCTCAACTATGGATATGAGCTTGTATTTATAAGGCTCAATGGATAGGGATAGTTGATAGAATTATGGGTGAGGTGGATCCAATATCCTACCAAGGGGGATCTCAAGCTCAAACTAACCCATAATAATAGGGATAAGGGAGGACATGAGGCTCATGATCTAGAATCCTCGAGAAACTTCTCTTTTTCCCATTTTACCTAGGGTACCTCTTTTGTTCCCTTATGACAGAGCGGTTTAGATGAGAACTGCTTTAAGAACAAAGACTATAGGCAGTGGCACCGCTTATCTATAATAGGATATAAGAGGTGCTATGCAAGGTACCGCTCATCAGCCATAGGGTAAGTGTGGTACTAGGTTTTTTCAAGTAGAAATGACAAACAGAGAAAGTTTCCACTCCAAGTGTTGGGATTAAGGACAAACATGGAAGTTAAGGATCTCATCACATGATGGTGACAGGATTTAGGTATAACATTGGTATTGTTGGGATCTTTATCCTTATAGTCTAATTCAAAAATATGAAATATCTAAGGCCTTCTAGGGAGGTTGAAAAATTACAAGAAACACACTCCTATAAAGGACTCACTAAGATACAACCAAGAAAGATCACTCTCCCAAAAATCAAGCCAAGGTAATTAAGTCACGATTTCAACTAATGAAGAGTAAAAAATGGTCCTTTGAAGGTTATATTGGGAGGGTTAGGTCCCAATTAAAACCAATAAAGGCGTGAGAGGAAATAATGCTAATCATCATGCAACACTCAATAAGGGTGCAAGTACTCACCTTTGGTGAATACCCTCCTAAGGAGCTGACACAAATATTTTGTGTCTGTCTCAAGTACCACAAGTATTTTTCCTTACGGTCACTTGGGTAAAACCTAGGAAGAGAAGATAGGGATACAACTTCATGCTAGCTAGTTGGGTTGAATGGTTGTCGGAAAGGGATTTTGTGAATGGGTAGGGAATTTAGGACTAAGTCCTAGACTTAAAGACATAATTATAGTAGTGTAGTGTAGTGGGGATTTCTCTCCTACTACGTGCAAAATAACCTACCATAGATCATCTAGATCTAAGGGTAGATTTCGTGGTGGAAGGGATTTCTCAACCTTGACTTATAACAAGAAATACCAGTAAATTTATATTTCTATCTAACTAATGCAATAAAATAACATAAAGAAATACCAGTATATTTATATTTGTAGGCTCCCATGATCCTGGTCTCCATTTGTCTCCAACAAGGGGTTATCACCAGAAAAGAGATTGAGGATTACATGGAGAGAACTCGATGTGCAATGTGGGATAGTATGGAAAAAGATGTGGGAAGTGAGGAATTAAGGAATGTCCAAAATTCAAAGTTTTTGGAATGTAAAGTTGATGAAAAAGTTGTTATGGGGAGACCTTCACAATGTATTTATAGTATGATATAGGATTTTCTTACCCATGGTATTTTATTGTGTATATTATTTGTCCATGGATTTTGACCCATTCTCATTTTAGGGTTTTTTTTTTCTTTTTTTGGAGAGAGTGGGGTTATCTTGCAATTAATGCTCAACTTCCCTGTATTTATGGGGGAGAAATAATAATGTTTTGGACCAATTTTGGTGGAATTTAATTGTGAAGGTCAAAATGGAGGAAATAATGGTGGGATTACGATGTATAATTATGGTTTGGACCGTAGAGAGTTAGGTGGAATTTTTTTTATGTTAACATGTTTCCCATTGGTGTGTGAGAGAAAGAGTTCATCGTATGGTTGACATACATCATAGGATCAAGGGAGGAATGATGACAATGGTGGACAAACCGGAGGGAATCATGGAGGAGTCATATTTTCCTCATTTGAACTGTAGTGGCTTTTGGATTTCTATTACTTCTAAAAAATGGACGAGGAACATATAATATCATACATATATATGGATGAGGTGGGAATACCCATGCTTGTATCAGTGTATCAATATACAAATGTATATAAAGGATCAAATAATTGGAGTCAATCAATACATACAACTGGAAGTTAATAATGGTGGCCTCAATGGGAGGCTGAATACAAATACACATATGAAGAATTGGTACATAGAAACAATGGAATTCTCTTGGAATGCAATATCACAACAAATTATGATCTAATGAATCTGAAGGTGTACACAAATAGATGGACTCAATGACTAAGAGTTAGATGCTATGAGATACAATAAACAACATCATATACTGTAGATACATAGAAGCATGATACTGAGGGGATTCTGAACACTGTCACCAATGCAACCTGAAGATCACAAGGGACATGAAAATGTATGGGTCCCAAAATAGACTCACTAATTTTCTAGAGTCAGGTGACAACTGGGGTCTTCGACCAAATAATAAAGGAACCAATACCCTGTATGAATCTCAATGGTGTGATAATGTAGTTGAAGTCAAGCACATGAGACACAACCAACCCAAAAGGAACTAAGGACTCATTTCAAGTGGTCCAAGAAAATCATCAATGAGGTGGATGAAAACAAGATGCATGTACCTTTGGGTCTATTCTATGGAATAGATGTGCTGATGTCGATAGAGGGACACATTTAAATACCAAGGAAATGAGGTTTCCTTGATAGAAGCATGAGGGGAAAACCAAAGATATGGAATAATAATGGGATTGAGACAATGAATGAGTAACATGGGAAGGGGAGTACATGATAATCAAACTTCCTTTGTTCATAGTATAATGGCAGGACTAACCTGACAACGAATGATACTGACTCATGGGGATGGAATCATAGTTGTGGCATGAGGGAGATAACTGCAAATGGGATATAATTGGGGAAGGGACTCGATAAGTGATATCTAGGGGATCCAAGGGAGATTCATTGCAGGGTACTATGAACAAAGGTGACCCAATGGGGGAAGTGTTTCCATAATGGGAGACTATATGGAATATATGTGGGCACCGAAAGGCACCATTTGGGCCTTATTTATAGTTTAAGGAGCTCAACGAAGGGATATAAGTATGCTTAGTATGACACTATCTTGTGGATTTTTGTCCACCCCAATACGATAAATGATCGATGGTGTTATCATGTTTACAAAGTTTGAAAATAGGAAGAAGACTCCAGTGGGTCTCTTTTTTGTGTAGTAGTATCCTAAGTCAAAAAAAGGAAAGGAGAGATCTCATAGCCAAAAGGGGCAGAGATACTTCTTTTCTGTAGGTAGTCCAACTATGTTTAAAAAGATTAATCCTATACTGATTGGACGATCATTCAAATACTTTTATGAGCATGAACATAACCAAGTTTAATTGATGATATTTTCTTTCTCAGAGGGATGGAAAAGAGCTTAAATACAACCCATAAGTGCACTTTTCATAAGTTATAGTCCCAAAGTAAGAAAAAACATAAAAGGATACAAGGGGAACTGTTCCTAGATGGAAGGTGATAGGGTGTCCTTTTCTTTAAATAGTCTATGTAGTCCAAAAAAGGGATAAACGATACCACATAGATGACCTTTCAAATATTTTAATTAGCGTGAAAGGAAGCAAGAGTGTTCGCCATTCTTTTCATCTTTAAGGATCCAAAAAAGAGCCTAACAGAAACTTTGTAATGGTAAGCCAAGAATGGAGGAAGTCTTCAATGTGTCGAAAGGGGTGATGTTGTGAACATGGATGATATGGATAAAAATAATAGTGGAAAGATGGTGGGGCCTCCTTGCAAGATGATGAATGGTGGTATCAAAAGGGAAATTTTGTAGTATGGATGGAGCATAGGGATCGTGAACATGCCAATACAGAAGGGGTTCAAATTTCCTTGTGATACGCAAATCGAGGTGAAGAGGGACCACGCAAGCCTCATATGAGGTGATGGTGCAAGATAATGATCCTGGAGGGAGGTGTTCTAATAGGTTGTTTCTTCAACCAATAGATTTTTTGATAGTGGCAATAAATTCCCATCCTTATATAGGACTATTCATATACGGGTATTGACTACCCAGGAGATCTAGAGATGCCTCGACCTCCACGATAGGTATTTGAGACCTGACGGTAAGTATACATGAGTCTTTGTGGTTTCAGTCATATATAGTTTACTAGCATAGTGGTAGCTAGATCATACATGTGATAAATACTGATGACATACTATGTGTATGTGCTGACGTGGGACTGCACCCTATAGCTATGTACTAGTGATGTAGGGGAAGGGTGGAGGGTTTAGATCCACTTGCTCATGGGCAGAGGAGGTGATAGAATGCTACGTTAGATTCATTGTGACTTTATGTGGAGTGGCTATTGGAGGGTATCACTGATGATGGGTGGAAGTACCTACATGAGGATCTAATCGCTGCATGCTATAGAGATCCTATAGAGTGGATCTCTCTGATGAGGATGATCACGGTTGTCATTGAGTATGTTTGAGCGACGAAACATGGGGGTGTGCCAACAGAGGAGGAGATATCACTTGAGGAGGACAACACTGAGGAGGACATAGAGTCAGAGGAGTATGAATCGGACTAGCAGCTTGTGATGTATCCCCCAATGCATTTGAACATGGGGATTTTTGTATGATATATATGGTCAAACAAGAAATCTTGTGGAGCTTCTATTTTTGTACTGAATATGATGATGCGATATGAATGCATGTGGATGCATATTTTTATATTTTTATGAGGTATACGACATATGTATGCATGACTATATGATCATGCATGGTGCATTTTATTTCCTATATGCGATGATTGATGTGCCACTCTAGAACGTCATTAGCTATTTGGTATGCCATAGTATTGAGACTTCTAGGAAAATTCATGAATGAGATGGATTCTAAATTTCTAACCAAGTGTCTAGTGCCCATGAAATTTTTGAAGAGGTAGGGATCATGTACATGGTAGCAATTATTCAACTAGGGTATAAGTAGTTGGGAGTCTATGAAGATATCAAGACGATGAATACCCAAGTGAAGGGCGACGGTTAGAAGACCAACGACACCGTCGTAATCATCGTAGTTGTTGGTAGCATTACCAACAAATATTCCATTGATATGGATCAACTCATGTGACGGGGTATAAATGAACCACATAGACGAGGTAAGATTAGGAGACCATCTACTTGTACCATCAGTGAAACCAACATAGGGGGGGAGGTAGGATCTATTTGGAACAACCAAGGAAACAAACCATGAGACTCATGGTAAAAACGATGCAAAAAAAGAAACAAAAACTATGATACAAGGGTATTTAGGTTGTTCGAATCAGGCATAGAATCTCTTGAGGTAGAGCCCATTGCATGGATTCTTCAAGAGGTGATTTTCAGAGTCAGCAAGGAGATATGCCCCCTTGTTGAGATAACGATGGAAGATGTAAGGGCCATGCCACATGGATTCTAGCTTCCATTTTCTAGTCTTATATTGGGATCATTCATAGACAAGGATGAGGTCCCCCTCACTAAATATGCATCGGTGAACGTGGTAGTCATAATGGACTTCAACTGGGTCTTAGTCGATTTGATCATCTAGAGAGTCATGTCACGATCCTCATTGGTTTGTTCAAGAATAAGTAGGAATTTTTCCTACGATGAAGTATCAAGTAGAATATCGACAACAAGGAGGAGTGATGAAATATTTTCTTTAATGGAGAGAACCAAATCCACACCATGGAATAAATGGAATGGGGTAAAATTGGTGGTAGTTTCAAGGATCTCTTTGTCGTCACAAAATTGGTGCCTACATATATCAGAGGGATCTTCCACGGTTGAGGATGGGGAATGATGACTGGAAGTGGAGATCATATATATTTCCTTATTGGTGTCTTAGGAAAAGGCCAGAGGGTGGATTTCCTCAAGGATAATGATTTCGGACCCACGGGAGTGCTTGCGAAGGTCACTGTGGAGCGACCAAAACTTAGGCAAATTTGGGAAATGGTGAGAATAATGAACATATAGTCCACAAAATACACATGAATGGTTGGTTCGTAGTGATATATCATTAACCCTAGGTATCGTTGATATGTTGAAAATAGGATCATCGTCAGTCTCGACTACTGTTCACATGTGGGTGTGAAGGATTAACAAATAGGGACAATTTTGTGTCGCATGGTCGAGGACATCACAAAATGTACATGTAGGAGGTAAACATGGTTCTACCGGTACTTTTGGTACCTTACACCCAGTATTAGTGGGAGGAGGGGGCACATGACTAGATGAAGTAGTAGTCATTTGTGTACCAGGAGGTGTGTGTGACACCATCTAAATAGGTTGGAATGGTGTCAACATGATCTGTGGTGTCGGGGGAATTGTGGGGGGGTTAAGGTACCACACGAGAATACCCAAAGTGAAACTTCGAAGGTTGAGAGTATCCATGAATGGCTTAATCATAATTCCAAATGGTGGAAAGAGGAAGGGGGTAGTGTGTATGGGGAATGAGCCCTAATAAATCCCTAGGGTATGCATTTGGGGTTGCAATGAGGTCAGGATATTACCGGATGTGATAGTGCACAAATACGATATGTTAGATGTCGAAGGACGAGGTGGGAGGGATAAAAAGGTGTATGTTAAAGGGGAATTGGTCATCAGTTACGATATTCCCATCATGGGGGATCATCAAGAGCTGAAAGAAGGTAAAATAAAAATATCACATTGCATACATATAGCTACATCCAGAGGAGGTTGTAATTGAGTTGGGCGTTGACAACCTCAATGTCAATCAACACGTTTTTTTTGGCTAACTCAAAGGGGAGATTCATGAGAATGCCTCGTGGTTGAGCAGTGTGGCCATCGTAATCATGAAGCGACACAGTTGAGGGTTGAAGGGTTTGGGATCCAAGTTTCTTCCAAATGAAGGTTGAGATAACGCAAGTGGATGCACCCTCATCGATGATACATTGATGAATGACTAAATTATGAATAGTGAATGGAACTTTGAAGGCTATGGATAATGGCATCTGTTCTCCTTAATCTAAGTCGAAAGTGATCAACCTAGAATTAGAGGGGTCGATGAAACATAGAGTGGATATGAAATATTTGCATTTTGAAAGACAATTTCTGAGGACCTTCAGAGGAGACATGGCAAAAGGAGACTGGGCCAAGTCATCGACGATACTGTAATTAAGAGAAGTTCTAGAAATGGGGTTGTTCACAATGCAGCGCAAAGGGAACCGAGGGACTTTGGCAGTCCCATACATGGGGGGTATCAAAAAATGTAAGGACATATAGACAGCAGCATAGGTATATTCCATGGAGGGATTAAAAATTTTCATGGTGGAGCCATACTGATTTTGTAGAATCTGTAAGTTAACATAAGATGACAATGTCATAAGGTGATGGACACCAAGATCAATGGGTTGAACCACAAAAGTGGTTGTGGTATTTTGTGGTACCAAGGGTTGGTTTGCAACCATACCTTGATTTGGTAATGGGTTCTACAACACCATAGGTGGATCACCTTGTGGTGCTAGGTTTGGTTGCGGCGAAGCGACTACATTGGGGTCATGTGGATTGCCAGTTTGTAACAAATGGCAGATTCAATTCATATGGGAGCACTGATGTGTATAATGGTCATAAGCGCCACAAATGGTGCACAGATGGTTAGTCTACAACTGAGGGTTCTTCCTAGGTATAGGTGACATTGGGGGTTCTGTGTATGGGGATTAGATTCATTGTTGTTCGGATGGTTGGGTTGTTGGCCACCTCCTGGAGGTTGGTTGTTTCCCTGGTTCTTACCTCTCTATCATCTTCCCTTCCCTTGTTGGTTATTAGGGGTGGGTTGATTAGGGAGGTTCTGATGAGCATAGAATTGTCCTTTAGGAACATGAGGAGTCGGGGCTGAGGCAGGTGTTGGTTGCATAGGTGGTGGGTAGTAGGTATGATCATCCGGAGGGGCTGCAAATCCTATTGTATGGCCATTACACGTAGGTTCCATACAATTTGGTCTGTGATCATGAGGAACGGGTGTAGGATACACATATGAAGGTGTGGCTCGATACTAAGTCATTGCACATGAAAATTCAAGGGTGTACCTGGGTTTGGAAACACTAGGGGGTGTTACTAGAATGAGGTAGCATTGAAGGAGTGGTCGTGTAAAAGTGAGGGTGTTGGGTAATGGAGAAAATGACTCCATTAGCAGCATGGGATGCCCCCAACGTATATCGATATGAGGAACCAACTTAAGGAGCATCAGGTATGATGGTGTGAAGGTAACTCTATTGGGCATAGATAAGGTCTAACTGTTGTGCTTTGAGGATGGTTTCTTCTTCAGTTTGTGGGTGATGGGATGAAAAATCCTTGGTGATAAAGGGAGTAAGGTTTTTAGGAACCAATCGAGGAAAATCTTGTCATCTAAGTGGATTTTATACAAGCTACAATGATGACTCCATTCATGGATATGATCTATGATATGGGTAGCAGTGTTCTCTCTATACGATCACATGATTTCCATGCCCTCATCGTAACAGATGGGTAACTCGAAGTATTGGAGAAACATTTGGGCTAACAAGGAAAAGAATGGATAAGTGGCATGGGGAAATTCAATGTACCATTTTGCTGCAACACTAGTGAGTGTGCATTGGAATAGCCACAATTACATATAATCATCCACTATGTTGTTGGAGGAACACCATAAGTGGAAATACATAATATGGTCCTAAGAGTCTTCTTCTGCTTTTCCCTCAAACTTAGGGATGTCCGAAGGGTGTTTGGTAGGCATGGGAGGTTATGGTGGGTCATGATAGATGGGGTCATTCGTTAATCGCACCAAATCAGGTAGTTTGATACTATCCATGAATGGTAGACTAGGACCTAGACTAGATTGAGAAGGACCAACAACGGTGTCGGTGCCAGCAGGTATGTATTTCCTGTGGGAAAATAGGGGTGGGTAAGGCTGACTTTTGATAGTAGGAGTAGTCACTGGAATGGTGTGAATATAAAGAATGGTGGTAGAAGGGCTTGTTACCAATAATTTTAACTAAGTTTTATTTCTAAATGAGCCGCTAAATACGAACAATTACTTGTTAAAATTTCAAGTTCAGAAGTCCATACAGGGCCTTTTCAGGCCCTTTTAAATTTTTTTTACCATGTTCATACCCCATAGGTAATTGTAATAAAATGAGTTATCATGATGAATTTATGTAAAAGTTTTGGTTTCCTAGAACTTAGTCATCAATTCATTATTCAAGTGTGTTTTTTCCTTGTTAATTATCTATCGTTTTTAAGCAATAAATAATTTCCAAGTTTTTCACCCAAGCCTCCAAAGCTGGAATAATTGCCTTGGTGGTTAGGAATTGGGAGGTTATTAAAACCTATGTTTCGATGTATTTACCATTATAATAATTATTTTGAATCATTATGAATATGTCTGAAGTCCCCCATAGTTTTTTTTAAGTTCTGGAAAAAAATATTTTTCCCATTTTTACAGGCTTATTTTAATAAGTTGATTGTAAAATTGTAAAAAGTCATAAAAGTGTGGCTACGAGGTTGTTTTTTCCATGGGGGTGCTCTTTTTATAACTAATAGCACCCAATTAACCCCTAGACCCAGTTTCCTAAGTTTTTGAGTAATTATTTATTTCCAAAATCAATAATTACTCGGAAAAAATACGAAAAATAGAAAAAAATGAGAAATTCGGCAACTCATAAAAAATTGGAAACTTGAAGAAAATTTATTCCATGATTTGGAAAAGGTAAAAATAATTATTCCTAAGTATTTACAAGTCACCAAAAGGAAATAAATGGTTTATAAATATCAAATTGGATTTTTTTCCAAGAGAGGGTTGCTTTTCTGAAGAAAGAAAGATTTGGTTTGAGGTTAAGCTTTTTCATAATTAATTTATTTATGCCTCATGGCATGGGAATCCTACTCAGTTCCAAATATCGCCGAGCTATCAAGCTCATCCTTTATCAAGTGCCCCCCGTCAAGCTGAGTTTTTTTATTTGAGAGAGTACACTCTCTTCATTTTGGAAGAAGAATTTGTATGGAGCTTATGCTCCTATAGCTTGTAATCATTTATTGAATTTATTAAATGAAATCAAAAGGATTTGGAGGAATACTTGTGTCGGGCATCAGTGTGTGGTGATTTGTTGTGCTACATGAGGTATAATTGTATCAGTTTCTTGTTATATGCTTTGTTGTTCTGATCGGTCTTTAAAGGATGAATGATTATTGGTAGAAGAGGATAAATGAATATTTTCTTATTCATTTCTCTGATTTATTTATGTGGATAGAGCCTAGAATTGTTTGATGTACTTGTTTGTATGCATGCTTTCTAATATTTTGCATAGGTACTCCTAGATATAACACTTTGGTGTAGTCATTGTTCAAACTGTGTAGGGACATCTAGCATAAAGGAGTGTTGGTTATTGTTAGATTCCATCACACCTCTATGTTTATTTGAAGAGATATCAATCCCCCTGCTCTCCACTTGAGGCCTCCATTTCCCAAGTTTCTTGAATCAGGGCTTTTCTTACTATCTTCTCATTTAAATTCACATTATTCCTTGTTACTTTACTTGTACTAAATATGAATTGTTTTGAAATATTCAAATCAGATCTTAGGAATACTCTTTAGTATAAGTTCTTAAAAGATAATATCTAAAGCATTTGAAGTTTAAACATTTCATTATAGATCCATCTTTTGCATCTAGTTTTAAAGTTTAACAAAAAATATATCTTTTGTTATTTAAGACTTGTTAATTTTTTTTGCTTCTAAAGTATTATTTGGAATATTAGTGTCATCTTTAGTCGCTGATTTCTGCATTTTGATGAACAGGGAAAAATAAGTGCTTCCCAAATTTCTAAGAATAAAGTCATCCAGAACTCCCTTTTCCTTATGTACCTTTCATAAATATTTTAAAGCTTCTACACACTTGTAAACTTGTGTTTCCTATTCTACAAAGGAACACATGTATTTCTTTATAATATTCATTGTAAAAAAGAGAAGCAAGTGGGAAGCCAAGTTCCCACACCCCATCCCCCTACGGGGTATTTGTGTTTTTTTTCTTCAGTTTTTTATTTTTTATTTTTTTTAATATTATTTTTTATTTTCATTAAGTAAAAATAACGAATCCGACTGTGTTCTCAGTAACGATCAGCACTATGATTTAAATAACTAAAATCTAGTCTAAAATTATTAAAATAAACAAGACTTTAATTCCAGTATGCTCTTGTGACCACTGTAGGCCATTGGCTAGATCAATGGGACACTTAGAAAGGGATTGGAGTGATTAGTAATTAGTTGAACACTTCAATCAACCCCTAAAGTGAAAATCCGACACTTTCGATATTATTAAGTTGTGGGGAAATTCTACAAGTGAAGCAGGAACTACTAGAAAGTCATTGTGGGGCCTGTTAGGCTACACCCTTGATGGTGTAGTGTTGAAAAAAACCCCACAAATCCATCTAGCCCACATGTCATTGTGAGAACCACCTCTTAGTAAATACAGACATATTGCATGTACCCCTTTGGTATATCTTGAATACCATTTCCCCTTTTTAATAATTAGATCATTACCACATTTTTAATAAAATTAACCAAGAATAAACCCACTCCTTAATCACTCATCTAATTAATTTAAAAGGAACCAACCAAGACAACTGCAATACTTATTGACACATCACTAGCAACTCACATTCATGCAAGCACTCCAATAGAACTAGTCTTTATTTCATCATTTATTTCTGAGCATTTAAGTTAATTCATGTGTTGAGTGAATGTTGTTTACATACTGGTGATTTATTTAATTTTTGTAAAGTTATATTAGTTGTAAATTTTTATATCATTATATCTCCTAGACTAGTTGTTTTACTCTCATAGATACACAACCTTAGTTTATTTTGATTAGGGACCACCCCCCTTGTCTTTGCTAGAAGAGATCCTAACGGAGGAGACAATATCAAGTAACAACACTTGATTGTTTCTTTCCCTCAAGGTCACACCTAGTGGCTTGAATATTTCTGCCACGTGACCCAAGGTTTGAATTAGGCAGCAATAGGGCCAATTCCCCCATGCATAAATGAAGGTATGGAGTGAACCACGGTGGCTGGAGTGGGGCCACCACTAGTGGGTAGCATAGCAACAACAATATGTGTGGTGGAAAGGGGACCACTAGGAAAATAAATTTTAGATCTGGTATATGGGATGCCTTGTATGACGGGTGGAGCGGACACAAGTGCACTATCAACCATCCCCCCCTGAAAGGGGTTTGTAGGTGCACCATCCATGGGGCTAGATGGGGAAGTGAACAAGGTAGGTTCAGATTGATAGGATTCCGAATTAGACTCTAATGCACTGTAGGGATTTGAAGGTGGTGAATGACACCAAATATGGATCCAATGATGAATGTTTAAGGAACCGAATTAAGGGGTATTCCCCCTAATTCTTTGGGAGTAACATGGAAGAGAAATGATGAAGTGGTGGTGTGTTATGTGATGGGTGAAGGATCAAGGGTGTCTAATGAAACCTCAAAAGTCTAACAACATTTGAGTGTGAAGAAGAAGAGATGATAAATGGGGGCACACAAGCCAAAAATAAATCTCTAAAATCGAACTGCAACAACGTGTCACAATAGGCGAGTCTACAACAAAGAAACTAGAAATCCAACAAACAACACTACCTATGAATAAAATGATGCACACACATATGGGGTAAAAGTACAAACAAGATGCTATTTACAAGATGGAACCCCCTCACAAATCATATCATCTACTAGGTGGTTAAATCCACAATCAAACAATACGAAATAGAAGAACCAAAGGATAAGAGAATCCCGCTACCGAGAGGGACCTTGGGTAAAAGAGCCCTGATAGACTGGCAACTAGGATACCTCGTTCAAGATAAGTCTGGGGCAGTTTTGAGGCTCTTCATCCCTTTGGTCCTCGACACCCGATATGGTCTTCGACATGCAAAAGGAGGACTATGATGGGTTATACTTTGCTACATAATAGAGTGCGGTATTCCACCCTAAATTTCAAAACACCTTTGTTGCGGCTTACCCCTGCGGAGCAAGAGGACCCCCAATAATTTTTTCTTGACCGTGTTAATAAGTAATAGATGATTTTAGATCCCTAGAAGACAAAAACTATGTCTCAGATGTAAGTGAAAAAGGGATTTTATTTGGATGCATATCCCTAGTGTCCTAACTTAACTACAATATTGTTTTGGTCCTCAAATGGGATTACAGGGTTGGTTGAGTTAGGTTAATTTTTAGTCTCAGCTTGAGGTCATGAACCAAGTGTTTTACTTCATAGTGTGAGATATGTGCACAAGTGATGTGTAATGTCTAAACCCCAATGATCTCACTGCCAAGACACAAATGTATAAAAATAAATAATAGTAAATGACAGTAAATATTTTTCAAAACAACTAATTCTTCCAAAAAACAAAATGTACACTAGTAAATGAGCACATAAGTAACTTAAAAGGATGTAGGAAACACAAAGGGGGTATCAACAACCAAGCTCGACTAAGGGGGGTCACATACTAGGATAAATAGGGCCAAAAAACAAACCAGGGGGCTATAGGAAATCATATCTGGAAGGAACCAATTAGGGAAGGGGTAGAACACAGACAAGGGATCTAGGAAGGGTCTCAAGCACCATACAAAACCATGAAAAATTGTAGGTTGCACCCTTCAGTAGAATAGGTGCGTCCAAGGTCACAGAGAACTGTAAAAAAATCACGACCAAGACAGAAAATCAATAGAAAGACTCAAATCACACAAAATAGGGGTTTTTGCATGACAAGTCAGATGAAGTTGGGTCACAGTAGTGATCGAGATTGCTTCGGAATCCTGCATAAGTGAAATCTCGATTTTGAGTCCAGCTCGCACTTATCAGGAAAAAGGTGCGATTGGGTAATAGATTTCTATTAGATAGGTGCAATCCGATTGTAACTAAGGGTTTTTTAAGGAAAAACTCTCGTATTGGACTGAGGGGTGGGGGTGGGGCAGGCATTGTGACAGGACTAGTTCAGATATTCCATTGGGGGGTCATATATGTGACATAGGAAGGAATCCAAGTAGAACAAAGCAGCAAAAACACCTGCAAAAATAGATATCTAAGGGGATTGAGCTAGTGGAGTAGCCAAAACTGTAGCAAAGATTTATCCCCTACTATGTGCAAAAGCACCTACCCTATATCAGTAGGATATAAGGGTAGATTTCATGGTGTAAGGGATCTCTCAACCTCGACTTATAATAAGAAATAACAACAAATTTATATTTATATCTAACTAATGCAATAAAATAACAAAAATAAATACCTTTAACTTGGGCCACCGCAATCGTTTGAGGAAATGGTTCGTAGGATCCCATAATCTTGGTCTCTATTTGTCTCCAACAAGGGGTTGTCACTGAAAAAGGGATTAAGGTTTACACGAAGAGAAATCGACGTGCAACGTGAGATAGTGTGGCGAAAGGTGTGGGAAGTGAGGAATTAAGGAATGCCCAAAATTGAAAAGTTTTTGGAATGTAAAGTTGACGAAAAAGTTGTTATGGGGAGACCTTCACAACGTATTTATATTATGATCCAAGATTTTATTACCCATGGTATTTGTCCATGTTTTTTGAGCCATTCTCACTTTAGGGTTTTTTGGTCCATTTTGGAGAGAGTAAGGTTGTGTTGCAATAAATGCTCAACTTCCCTATATTTATAGGGGAAGGAATAATAATGTTTTGGAGCAATTTTGGTGGAATTTAATTGTGAAGGTCAAAATGGAGGAAATAATGGTT
This sequence comes from Pseudotsuga menziesii, assembly GCA_001517045.1. Taxonomy (NCBI): domain Eukaryota; kingdom Viridiplantae; phylum Streptophyta; class Pinopsida; order Pinales; family Pinaceae; genus Pseudotsuga; species Pseudotsuga menziesii. The sequence continues at coordinate 122,589 of LPNX010342939.1, forward strand.
GAATTATGATACATAATTATGGTTTGGACCATAGAGATATAGGTGGACAATTTTTGGTGTTAAAAGCTAGCATAATTGAACAACTCCCAAACTTGCATAACCCCATTAATCCAAGAGGTAGGGGACAATCTAACCACTTGGACTAGCTTAACCTAAAACTTGATGCTTATGTTAGATGTGTTTTCTTTAAAAGTACTTGATGTTACTTATACATTTTAACTCTTTAGTACTCCTAGTTTTTCTTTATGTGGGATTATAGAAGTTAACTCTCCAATGCTACAACCAAGGCCCTCTAACCGAGACTATTGTTGCTTTTATATCAAAGATTAAAAAGTCTACTAAATTTTAGTTATGTTTCTTTTAGAGGTTGTTGTTTATTCATATGGATGTGGAAGAATATTATAAATGGTGTTCCAAAATTAAATTCACATAAAAGAGATCTTATTCATTCATATTACAACTTCCAACATTATTCAAATGCCAATGAGATTTCATAATAGATCAAAGCAAACTTCTTTTCATGCACAATGATATCAAGATGGGAAGACAAAAAATTGTAGTATCCTATAAAAGGAATCCTAATACATTCACACTTAAGTGTAAAATGAAACTCACATTTTCACCTATAATGAAAAAAGGAAAACCAATTGCTGATTCACTATTATGCACAAAAGAAACGTTCAAAACTTGTCTTTTTACCTACCTCATCCTTAACAAATTGAGAAGGGTTTCCCAAGGGGTTTCTCTTAGACTCAATAGGTATGGTTTGGTATAATAATAAAAAAAGTATTTTAAGACTTATTTCTCCCAAAAAAGGATGCAAAGCAGAGGTCCATTAGAATTTAATTATGCTCTTACTTATTAAAGCTAAAGTGAACAACAATGAAAGAAAAAATAGGAACACATAACAAAAAAATATTGGAGCTTTCCTAATCAACATAAATCCAAGTGAATAAAACATACAAACACCATTAAATATTTCCAATTTTGATAGTTCCACCTCGTAACCAGTGTTAGGGACCTAAACCAACATACATTGTTGAAAACATCAAGTCAAAATAGGGAAAAACCCTACTTTTGACCCGCATGTTTTTTTCTAGTGAAGAAGGAGAATAACCATGTTATTGCTACCCTATATAAGTGTGTGGGAAACCTTCCACACATGCCTATACCTACTATAAGGAGAGTGGGACAATAAAAAATTCCTAAAACATTCAAATTTTGAAATTGTTTGCACTTCTCTAGAATTTTAAAGGAATAAGGTTGTGATATTGACCTAATGGACTGGAGAAACCCATAATTTGGTGTAATATCAACCTACAGAATCTCTACAAAGAGGAATTTTCCTCAATGGAGTCAATATTTATGTTGTGTCGAAATTCTTCCTAGTAATGAGAGCGAGGTCACAAACATAATAAATTGGACAAAGATTGACCTAATGATCAATTTTATAGGGTTATTAGACTAAGTAAAGGGTAATTCTACCAACCTAAAGGATTAAGAAAAGAAACAATATGGAAGAGAGAGAGAGAGAGAGAGAGAGAGAGAGAGAGAGAGAGAGGGGGGGGGNATTATCCAACTTGAAAAATACACCCTTCCTCAGATTATCTTGGTTACAAAGAAATATCTAATCCAAACAGGAACATGTTTATGATAATAATAAAATGAAAATATATTCTTATCAATTACAAATCACTTTCAAAGAGTTAGCAATGAATCATTTCACTCTTCATTTGGAGACAAGAGATGTATCTCCCTTGCTTTTCCATATCACATATATTTTATGGATGATGAGGTATATGTAGATGGTTACCATTTAGGTTTTTAGCTACAACTAAGACCAAATTGTCCAAAACTAACATAACTTTCAATATTTATTAATTTTATATTTTTTTGCCATTTTTTTAATGTCCACATGCCTTGCTTAAAGGAAACTCACATGGAACACACCTTGATATATATCAAAAGGTACACGGGTTCTCCTTTGTGGTTGCAACTTCATGGATTGAAAGGAGGATGAGCTGGGATATCATTTTAGGGATGTGGGCCATCATATGAAGTCAATTATTTAGAATCAATAGGATTAAATATAAATAAAAACTATAAAAAAATACATATATGGATGTGATTGAAAGAAAATGCTTTCCATAATTCTTATCATAATTTCCATATTTGAGGTGCCATTCTTTATTTTTTTCCTAGTATCCTCCTTTCTGTTCTAATTATTTTTTTATATAGTTCAATACATATGGATTCTAGGGAGGAAATGAATGTACATATCAGACACCTACTTTATTAAGCTTCTTGAATGTTGATATATTGACCACATATTGAACATGCATTTTACTCTTTGTTTCTATATTTTCAAGATACAAAATAATGTTACTACTATACCAAATACATCATACAATTGCGCAAAGTAAAAATATATATAGTCTCAAATTGTACTTTACATACCACAATTGTGTTTATCACAAGGTCATCATGAATTATCCATGGAATATTCAATATAATTTGACTAATTTTTTCCTAATTGGTTTGGGGACAACATACATAGTGATTCCAATCCATAACTTCAAAAGTTTATTAATAAAAAAAGTTGAGATATATATCCATATCTTTAGCTTGGTACTTACACATTTATTTGAAAATATACATATCTATTATATTGTACAAATAAAATATGTAATAAACAAGAAAAATTAATCAACATGTTGTAAAAGCAAATGAAAATAAATACTTAAGATAATCAAAGCCAACAGTATGTGCTCCATCTTTATTGACATATAATGCAAAAAATTATTGTTTATAACAAAAATTAGCCATGTCTAGTAAGTGGAGATGATATCCTAAAATGGATTGAAACTATTAATACTAATGGAATCCTAACATTACGAGATTCTTGATTAAAATTAGGTGTATATCTTTGATCAATTTTCCTAACTGCAAAATCATTTGTATGCATTCATAAAACACACATTCACATAACACCATCTTCACTACTCTTCCATAAGTGAAAATCCATAGGTTGAATAATTTGTTTTCACTTGAGCAATCAATGGGACTATGGAATTGTGAGGATATGATGAAAAAAATTACATGAAATGTTACTTTTCACCTGATCAATGTGATAAGATATACTAATTCTACATTTAGAGTAGTTAGTTGTTGTTGTATGCCATCCATAATATATAATATAATCAATGATAAATGCTTGAATTGTTTGATACTCTATTCATATATCTTTCTTATGAGCACACACTTCTCAATACATGTGAAATAAATTATTTAGGTGTAACAAGATAACAAAATTTTTAAAGACAAAACATATATGGATTTGTAAATTATAAAAAATGGAAGATTACAACAGAGTTACAATATTTGGTTTTCCAAATTTATCATGAAGTAGAGGATTAAACTCATAAATACATAGTTCAACACATATCAAAAAAATTAAAAATATAACTCCATAAAGTCTACTTCTATATATCCTGACATATTTACAAACCAACAAAAAATGAGTGAAACACATAAAAACATTGACCATGTTCAAGGGAGTACATGGGCATTGTATCCTTCTTCAACTTGCTAATCCACTAGAGAAAAATATTAGGAATTTGAAATCTCCATTGCTGCAATTGTTGACAAGTGGACATTATCTTCCTCCACCCATTTTGATCCCCCTAAGGGAGATCGCTAGGGTTGTGTAGCATTATAAATGCCAAGAATAATGTTGAAGTGGGTTTTAGTTTCACTTACCAACTTCTAATTTATGTTTCCCCCTTATGATTGGATAGTCAATTCAAGAACATCCTACTTGGTATCCTCCTGAGCCATATGACCTTGAATAATGTCTGGATAGAAGGCCTCCTACTTGGTTTCTTGATGAGCTACATGAGATTGAATGATGTTCACAATACATTTGAAATCACTCAATTATGAGTTCATGTGCCTCATAAAATACTTAATTTCCCTAATTCATGCATGTTATTTATGTTAGAGCCCCAATTTGAGCCACCTTCCATTTCAAGATACCCGAAATTTTGATTTACAAATTGGGGAGAAACAGGAGGGATTTCCTCTCATTGTAGAATTCCAAAAAAATATATAGACCCACCATTGTGAAATTAACCAAAACAAGTTTCTAACAGAGGTTCACCACTACTAGAGCATGCAAGAAGATTCCTATAGAAAAAGGGAGAAGTTAGGAGACGCAATGATGCTTACATATATCCACTAAATTGCAATGATGGACCATGCTAATTTGATCCACCCAACAATTGGAATTTTTTGTTGGAGATGATGGATGCTAACATCAACTTCGACAAGTTTCAAACCTCGACAGTCTCAACATCGACTTTGAAAAGTTCCACACCTCGACAGGTTCAATATCGACTTCAATAGATTCAACACTTGACATGCATTGTCGAAACCGATGACCAATGAACTATGAAAGACTATCTTTCTATATTCTAGTTGTCTATAACAGTTTAACTTCTAGAATAGTTCTAAATTCTCTTCTAGTTGAACATAACAGGAAGAAAACACAAGAGTTCTAAACACTATATTTAAGCATCCACATTATTGTAAGATACATCCGTAATGAAGTAACAAAGATTGGTTCAAATTCTTGCATATTGTCTATGTGTGTGTATGTTTATCTATGTAGTGTTTTTGTGCCAGGAATTGTTTCCAGGCTACAAAGAAACAAGCCAACACAATCTCAAATATTCAATCAAGCAAAACTACGTTTTAGGGTTTCTGAAAGGTTTTTGTTGTTGTAAAGTCTGGTGACTGAAGGGAATGCATTCATGAGCCAAGAAGGAACTAAATCATAAGCAAAGAAGAATAGAGATGCATAATATAATTACTAATATCCAACAGAACATGACATTGAAGTTCATTCACAACTGACAAGCACTACCAGCATACAAACCATAAACCAGCAATGAATTTATCAATCATGTAACTAAACAAGTTAAAAATGAAGCCAAAAAACAGACTGAAGGGTGGAAAGGATCATATATTTCATAATTCTGTTCATCAAATACACATGAGAGTTTAAGTACTTAGCTCATCAATAAGTCCAAAATACCTCCTTAAGCCATCCCAAAAATCGAACCCTTTGTTCTCTTTCTCATCTTCCTAAATACTATTTTCCAAAAAATCAGTTAGGGTCTAAACCCTAACTGTTTTTAGTCTACTCATCGATGGGATAATGTCAAAATTATAATTTACAAAATAAAGTATTTCTTAAAAAAAATAACAAGTAATTGCCTAACTAACAATACTCAAAGGTCCTTGGCAGCTTTTGCCAATAAGGCTATTCCATCCAAGGCTTGGGCCTTCTTTCTAGCTCTCTGCTAATCTGCTTCCATATCGGTTAACCTTCTTGTAAGTTCTTCATTATGCTGCTATAAGTCTCTGACAGTTTACTTCAATTATGCACATTGTAAATCTGTGTTTCTTTTTCTTTTCAGGGCTTCCTTAGAGACTGCAGTAAGCTCTTGATAATGATCATTCACTTCTTGTAAATCCTCCCTGAGTCTTCTGTTAGCTAGGATCAAACCATCATTGGTTTCTTGCATGTATTCCATTTGATGCTTATATTGTTTGATGGTTCTTTGCAGGTTCTCCTTTTCTGAGTCAATGGCTTTGCCTACTGCTTTATTTTGTTGCTCACTAGGTAGCCATGGGATGTTCAGTTTTCTGAAAATGTCTTCATCCTCTGGCAAAAGCTCTGAAGACACACCATGAACACTAGGGTTTTCCTGATTAACTGTTTCAGTAGGTGCTATTTCATCTATCAATAGTTGGTCTTCAGAATAAGAAACTTCAGTTTCCTTTTTCTGTTGTTCCTTCAACATTTCACCTTTTAATTCCAAAAATATAGCAGATAGCTTGGTTTCGGTGAGGCTGGACTCTTCTACTGTCTTCAATGGATTTTCATCTGAAGAATCATCATCAAGTACAGTTACCTCCTTTGTATTTAACCTAGGGTTTAATAGCTTTTTCATATTTAGCCTCAACTTGTTTCTTGGCCTAGTTTTGGGTCTCCATGTTGAGGCAAGCTCTCCCATCATCTTCAAACTTTTTCCTTGATGTCTAACTATGGAAAAATCCATAGCTTTAACCTTAATCTTCTTTTTCTTTGGCCTCACTGTGCTATCTTCTTGACTGGAGAATTCCCTGTATGTACCAACCCTAGTTTCAACCTTGACAGTCAATTCATCTCCTTCTAACAGATATCCTTCATCTTCAGATAAAATAGTAATAGGGCTTCTTTGTTGGACCTTGGCATCCTCTTACTCCACTGCAACCTTCTCTATGACAACAATTTTCTCATCTATAAGTGCCTCTGCTGGTGCTTTAATTTGCATAGGCTGAGTTTCCTTTTCACTAATCAGCAAACCTTTTCCCTTACTGTCAATTGAAGGCTACTCAGATTCAATATCTCTCTTTGAAGGTTCTGTCATTTCCTCAATTTTGACACCTTTTTTATCTTCAGACTTAACCTTTTGCCCTAATTTTCTAATTAGGGTTTGTCCCTTGTCTACATGTTTTTTGGTAGGCTGTTCTTCCTCCTTAATTTGGAATCCAGACCAAAAGAGGAAATAGTCCCATGTCTTTCCTTCTTTTTGCAAAACAATGCTGATAATCAACTTGATCAATCCATGATGGAAAATGGACTGTGCTGTGTGGTCCTGATGCTCTTTAATCCCGCCTAACATTTTCTGCAAACTCTTCACCAGCCAGGTGCTGTAAGAACCTAAAATGATACTTATAGACAAAAGCATACCTCCCTTCACAGGTGATGTAGCTTTGTAGGACTTTGATGGGCTCTACCCATTTATCTCTGAAATTATGGATGAGCACTCCCTTGCTCCAGTATGGAATAATGCCAGGTAAAAGATACCTTTGGGCATTGAAGGTAAATGGTACTTTTTTGAACCACAACTCTCGTTCATTTCTGACTCCTATTGCTTCAGCCACTAACTCCATAGTCAACTTAAACTTCAGAGTATCAAATGCTACCATGTCTTGGTTATAACATTGGGAAAATTTATGAGAGACCTCGGTGTTATAGCCATCAATCTTCTTAAAGAAATCTAACCATCCAGCATTATGGAAGAGCTCTGCACAACCTAGAAACTTGTCAATCTAATTCAGCTCAGTGGGCTCAGCCCTGTTGGTCTTGCCACTTTTTTTCATCTGCTTTCCTATGGATGAATGTTGTTTCTGTATGCTTTTAAAACCCTATTAATGACCTAACAACCCTTTTTATCTCACGCTCTCAGAGTTTTGATAGTCTGTTCTATTTTAAATGCAGGAAATGTTTTATACTGATATTAGGTAATTTAGGTCAACAGAGTACCAAAATTACTCTCACAAAGATGTTGCTGAATCTAACTAACATCCAAAATGTTCATTTCGATGCCAGACCATCTTTAGAATGCATGGAAAACATCTGTGTGTTGTGAATTTGCACATATAGCACCCTTGGCTCCTTCTAATGTCACTAATGAGCTATCTCTTTGCAATAGGGATTCTGCATTAGTGCTCTCAATTGCTTGTTTCTTAGATTCAGATTGTGATTGTTTAACTAGGGAATGAGATGATATGAGAGTAATCTTATGTGTGCTAACTTTCTGCTTCAACTTGCATTTAGCACAAAACCAATCAGCCTCTAGACATATTCAGATAAGGTTTGCATGCAATCGACATGCTCAGCTAACTCATTGCATTGATTATAGGTAACAAGTAAATCTGTGAACTTTGGTCACCATAAACAATACAGACCTTCAACCTACCATACTTGCTGGTCTTGACAGGGAAATTGTTCAATGTAATAGTTTTTTTTCAACTTATCACTTGCTAAAACAATATAAAACCTTTAAGACTGATATCTGATCATTGACAACTTGTTAACAACATGAATTAAGGCTTTCTTTAATCATTTTTAACATAACCAACCTTAATGAAAAACCCCCAATTTGGAAACCATGACCAAGTTTACATGGAATACCTCATTCCCGACCTGCTACAGATGTTTAAAATTAATCCTTGGACTATCTGACTGTTGAATTTAACTGTCTAAGTGTCTTCAAGCCTTCAGTTTGCTTCCAACTGGCGCGCTGAGAAAACCCTAAATTCCCTTTGTAACTGCAAATTATGAATTTTTAGCAGTTGTCTTTGCTCCACTTCACCTCCAGCTTCGTAATGCATATGTGCAAAACTTGTTTCCCATCAATCTAGGCTCGTTCCTTGATATGTCATCATTCACCCAACTTTAACTGCTGATCGCCACAATCTCCTTCACGTCATAGACCACACCTATTTGGATGATCATTTCTGATGAAACACGTATCAAAACCCTTTACACATGTGATTAGTCATCCAGAAATCGAAATCATGAGAGGATTTGGCTTAAAAATCAACAATTTTAGCGCTTGCGATATTCATGTAGCGCCGCAGTGTAAAATTTTGGTCGTTGCGCTACAAGAATATTTTAAAACCAAATTTGGTGCTTTTTTAGTCATTAATTCCATTTTGAATGAGGTTTTTATGTCAAACTTTGATCATGGTGTTATTTGTGAACCAATTAATCCACATAATGTCCTATAGAACCCTTCGAAACCATAAGAAGAACAAACCTAATGAAAACCTAAAGCAAAAATCAAAATTTCACTTAAAACCAAAAATTTTCTAAAGTAAGAAAATGAGCAAACTTAAAATGAAAATCACAAGAAAAATATAAAACTGAAGAAAACAAGTTCATGACTTAACATCTGGCTCCAGCTGCGGGATGAAGTCCTCCCTATGAGGCTTCAAGAACCTGTAGACCAGTGCCTTGTTTTCTGCTACCTACTAGCATGCAAAACTTCCATTGGGTTATGGAGTCCTTATTATGCTTCACTCACACCGGTATATACAATGAAAAGTGAAAATATCCTCAAAGACCTTAAAAATGCTTGAGGAATCGTCCATTGACTAGACTTGACAATCCTCACCTTTTAGAGACTGCAGGACAAAAGTGTTATTTTCCAGAATCTTAGACACTAGGAAAGGACCAAACCAGAGGTTGTTAAATTTACCATGCTTCCCTTTTTGGTCTTTCCTTGCATCCCACCTCAAAACCATATCACCAACTGAGACAGTGTTTTCTTTGATGTTCCTGTCAAATCTGCTTTTTATCTTCAATATGTACAACTGTGCCCTTTCTTCTACCTTTTCCCTGTTCTGCTGCAACTCTATCATCTCATAAATCCTTCTTTGCATATCATTTGGTTCTTCCTGGAAATTCTGAAGAAACTTCATCACTGGGATTCCCAATTGAACAGGAAAAAACTGCATCTGTACCATAAACTAACTGGAAGGGAGAAGTTCCAATTGCTTGTTTGACCGTTATCCTATCAGCCCACAATGCATATTTCAGCATTGAATCCCATGATCTCTTGTTATGCTTGAGCAACTTTCTAATACTCTGAATGATGTTCTTATTTGAGGACTTAGCCAAACCTTTGCCTTGGGGATAGTAAGGAGTTGAATGTTTCAACAAGATACCATTCTTTTCACAAAAGGCTTGCATTGCCTTGGATTTGAAAGCCTTTGCATTATCTGTTACTAATTTCTGAGGACAACCAAACCTACTAAGGATATTCTCCTCAATAAATTCCATGATTACTTTGTCTGTGGCATTCCTAGTAGGGATGGCTTCCACCCATTTGGTAAAAAAATCTGTTGCAGTTAGAATCCATCGGTGTTGTCCTAAGGAAGCTAGATTTATTTCCCCAATAAAATCTAGACCCCATTGCTGGAAAGGAGCACTTACTACAATAGGTTTTAGGGGCAATGCCAGCAATTTTTGTTTGCCAGCAAACTTCTGACAAGGGATACAGGGTCTTACCTACTGATAAAAATCTGCAAACAAAGAGGGCCAATAGTATCCAGCTCTTAAAATCCTATATGTTGTTGTCTTCCAATACTTATGACCTCCACAGGCACCCTCATGAGATTCAGAAATCACTCCTTCAATTTCAGATTTATCTAAGCATCTGAGTAGAATACCACCTGGGTCCTTCTAGAATAACTGCTCTTCTACTAAACAATACTTAGTAGCTTTAAGCTTTAACAATCTAGCAGCTTTCCTATCTAAATGCTCAGGACATTGCAAAAGCAACAGAAAATACACAATGTCTGCATACCATGTGGATGCTGAATAATAGTCCATGATCTTCTCTTTTTCTAAGATTGCTTGATCTTTGTCCTGAGCTAACTCTTCAGCCATGACATGCAATCCCAAAGCTTGACAATTTGATTCAGCCAGCAACTTGGCTAAACCTTGTCCCTTGACAAGTTTGGTAGGTTTGATATCTACATCATACTCCATGATTTTAGCAATCCACCTGCCTCTTTTCCCTTCACTATCAGGCTGTGTTAAAACATCTTTTACAACAACATTGGGCACAAATGAAATAACTTTAGGGTGCATAACATAGATTCTGAAAAACTTTAAAGATTTTACCAGAGCAAAGGCCTATTTTTCTAAGATACTATATTTCAGTTCAGAATCCCTGAGAGTTTTGCTGAAGAATGCAATAGGCTGCTCAAGTCCTTCCTTATTCTTCTGCAACATAACAACTGCTATTGTATCCTCTGGTGCAAATGAGAATGTAAGAAATTCTCTGGTAAAATCTGGGCTTACTAATACAGGAGCTTCAGTAAGAGCCATTTTGATCTTCTCAAATGCATTCTTTGCCTCAGTGGTCCATCTGACTTCCTGATCCTTTTTCAGCATGACAGTGATCTGTTTGATAGTCTCAGCAAAGTTTGGTATAAACCAATGCAGAAAGTTGATTTTACCAATGAAAGATTGGACATCTTTTTTACTCCTAGGTAAAATTATTTTCAATATAGATTTTACCCTTTTAGGATCAATCCTTATACCATCAGCAGACACTAAATGACCAAGCAATTTACCTTCCTGTACAGCAAAGTGTGACTTCTTTGGATTCAAGGACAAGCCAAAATTTCTACATTTTAGGAAAGTTTGCTTCAAATGCTTCAAATGTTCATCATCTGACTGTGAGAAAACAGTAATATCATCCAAGTAGATTACCAAAAACTTGTCTTTTTCTCCGACAAAGGCAATATCCATAGCCCTCTGGAAACTTGGCTCCTGCATTCATTAGACCAAAGGGCATCTTATCATACATGAAAGTTCCCCAAGGAGTAGTGAAAGCTATCTTCTCCTTATCATCAGGATGCATAGAGATCTGATTGTACCCTGAGAAACCATCAACCATAGATATCCTCTGTGCCCCAACTACTTTCTGCAATATTTGTCCAATTTTAGGCAGGGGATAATTATCATTTAGGGAAGATCTGTTCAGATTTCTGAAGTCAACAGACAGCCTAATTTCTCCATTATTTTTTCTAACAGGAACCAGATTAGCCACCCACGAAGAATACCTGAGAGGCACTATGATCTTGGCATCCAACAGCTTCTTCACTTCTTTTTCAATAACCGGAAACAAGGCTGGATTAATCCTCCTTAATTTCTGAAGAAAAGGTTTGACATTTGGTTTTAAAGGGACTTTATGCTGTAATATTCCTATGTCATAAGTTCTCAATTCCTCATAAGACCATGCAAAAACATCTACATGTTCTTTTAACAGTTTAACATACCTGTTTCTTTGTTCAGCTGTAAGTGCTTTAGAAATTTTGACCATTCTAGGATATTCTGCTAAGCCAATGTTACAATCCACCACATTCTCTTCCGAGGACTGTACAATAGGTTTTAAGAATGTATCATCTTTTGAAAAGATCCTTTCCAAAGTTACCAAACCCTTTGGGATGAAATTGCTTTTTAATTCAATGATTTTGTGTCCAGCTATTTCATTTTCAGCAATCTCTTCCACCTCTTCATCCCCTTCATCTTCCTCTTGATCAATCAGGGAATTAGAAAACTCATGTGTGAGCTCTAAAAACCTCTTAACCTCAATGTCATATTCAAACACTCTCCACTGCTTTACAAAATCAGGTACAGATGGTCTGTACCTCACCTCAATGGGATATCTCAACTGAGTGGTCTTGGGGATTCTAAAGTGTGTGGCAGCCAAGGGCAATGAATCTGCAGTATGATTATGGTCTCTTGGAATATGGGTAATGTTAAAAGCTACAAAATAATTCTCAAGCATGTCCCATACCTCATTTTGATAGAATTTCAGTAAACCCTGCTTCACTTGATAGTTGCTCTTCACTTGCTGAACAACTAATTCAGAGTCGCCAAATGCAGCAATCTGCTGAATGCCCAAATCTTTGGCAGCTTTTAATCCTAACAGCAAAGCATCATATTCAGTAGTATTGTATGTAGTAATAAACTCCAATTTATACATCAGCTTTACTGTTTCACCTCCAGGGGATACGAGAAGAACCCCTGCACCTGCACCTTCTTTACAAGAGGAACCATCTAAGTATAATTGCCACAGCTCATCCTCCTATTCTCTGGTGCATTTTACTGGTTGTTCTTTTTCAACCTGTAACAAACCAGCATTATTATCATCATCACTAAAATGTAACATGCAAGTACCCAGGTATTTATCAACAGCATATAGTGGGTGATTGGTAGGGTTCTTGTCATCTGTCACAATGTAGGCAAACTAAAGCTCTCTGTATAGCCTTCTATTTTCTCCTCCAAACACAGGAATAGTAGCATATGATAAATCCATTTGTAAGGTCCCACCAACCTTCTTTTCCCAAGACCTAGAGAGAAGTAACCCAAATTTCGGTGTAATATCAACTACCACAACATCCATGATCACACTTTTCATGGGTAACTGAGCCAGGCTGACAACCATGTTCTTTATTACCCCTAAACACTTCACTGCTCGGGAATCAAATGCATACAGATCATGGTAGGGTTTGGTAATACTCAGCCCTAAAGTCTCCATAACCGCCTTTGGCATTAAATTGTGTGAGGCTCCCGAATATAACAAGCAATTATGAATCATCTATTCATGGAATGTCAGGGTGATGTAGAATGGAGGTGAAGCACCTACTTCATTCTCAGTCTTTTCAGCCAAGGCTGATCCAATGAAAATCCTAGGATTTTCTTCTTGCAAATTCACCATATCAGAGATAGACTGATTGCTTGCTGAATTCATCACCTTAAGAACTGTTTCTTTATATGAAGGATTTTTTTATTAATTCAGTTAAAGCTAAAGGAATCTTTAAATTTCCTAATTCATTCTCCAAACTGAAATTCTGGACAGTTTTATTTACCTCTTCAACTTCTGTGTTCTTCTTTGGTTTTTCTGAAACTTGTCTCTTCTCAGTCACAGGATCAGATGACTGCTTAGCAGGGATAGCTGCCTTCTTCTTCAGGATTTGTACCACCTATTTTGGACCTGACCTTAGATTCACAGTCTTCTTAAGTTCATTTTGATAGATAGCAGCAGTTGCAACAGTCTTTTCAAGACCCAAATCATCTTCTATTTCGAACATATCAGCATCATAGCATTCTGCATTTAGAAACTCCTCTTCAGTGACAAATCCCCCAGAAAATATTTCTCCAAAATGGTTCATATCTTGGTCAGAATCTTCAAATATTACTTCATCATCAACCTCTTCTTCATCAGCAACATTGTTCTGAAGAGGTGGTGGCACTCTTTGGTCCTCATTTTCTCTCCTTTCCCACCGAATATCGTTATTCCTGCGTTCTCTAGGTGTGAAACGGGGAGCAAATTGCCTTCTAAACTGGTTCTGATTATTAGGATTTTGTTCACCTTCTGGAGCAGGCTTGCTGGAATTTTTCTCAAGTTCTAATTTGTTCAATTTTGCAGTCAGAATCTTCACCAATTTAGCCATTTCATCAATTCTCCCTTCAGCAGAATGAGAAGCAGAACTTCCTGGAGCTGCTTCCTTCTTTCCTTTTCTATCATAAAGCTGCTGAGATGTTTCTTTCGTCAATCTATTGGAAGCCAGTATATTAGATTCTACCTCCAATGCTGCATCCTGCATATTCAGTAAAGAAATAGGTCTCCTTTCTCTCAGCAATAAGGAAAATTCATGATTGAAAGCATTTGCATATGTAAGTTTTGCGGAAGTTTCTTTAGGTTTTATTTCTGCAGGTATTCTACTGTACATCTTGTTAAACCTCTTTGAAAAGTCTTCAATAGTTTCATCCTTTTTCCTACTAAGAGCTCCAAACTCAGTTATATAGTATGTATAGTCTTTAGTGTCACCCCATTGTCTCATGAAGAGATCACGGAGTTCTTCAATGATAGTGATTGAGTTAGCAGGCAACTCTCTGAACCATTTCCTTACATCTCCATCAAGGATCTGCACGAACGTTCTCATCCATACATCCTTACCCTCAATGTTTTGGTTATCGGCATAACTAAGGAAAGCTTCCCAATGTTCTTCAGCTGTAGTTTCCCCCTGTCCATTGAACCTAGGAAGATATTCTTGATAGTCACCTCTAGGTAGTGCATTTAAAGGATGGGGCAAGACCAATCATTGTATATCTGGCTACAACCATCCAGTCCATCATGTCTATGGGCTAATTTTGGGCTGCCATTTTGGGAATGATTGACTTTGATGATGAAGAGGTTTGACTGGAACTTGGTTGAAAGGGGTTTTTAACTAATTTCAGCTAAAAAAGAGGTATCTTACCAGGAGAGGTATTTTTGGCTTTTCTGAAGGATTGAGGATTAGTAAAAACTTGGAAACTGCTATCAGGAATAATAGGCTTTAACCAAGGTGAGGTTTCTTCTTCTTTTCTTAGCAAAGCTGAATGTGATGAACTACCCAACTGGTTAGGGTCACACAGGGATAGCAAAGACTGAGACCTTCTAATATTTCTTGTTGTCTTTAATATCTATTCAGGGTTTATAACACCCAACTGCAATGGTGAAGTAGGTCTGTTCCTGGTTCCAACTCCTCTAGTAGCCACTGTGTCAAACTTAGTGAAAAATAGCCTTAAAAATGTGCTGGTTTAAGTTCACCTCTTAAAACCAGTAAAAATGATAAGTACCCCAAGGAAAATATGTTTTCAACTTCGTCCCCAGCAACGGCGCCAAAGATGTTTGTGCCAAAAATTGTTTCCAGGCTACAAAGAAACAAGCCAACACAATCTCAAATATTCAATCTAGCAAAACTAGGTTTTAGGGTTTCTGAAAGGTTTTTGTGGTTGTAAAGTTTGGTGACTGAAGGGAATACATTCATGAGCCAAGCAGGAACTAAATCATAATCAAAGAAGAACATAGATACATAATATAATTACCAATATCCAACAGAACATGACATTGAATTTCATTCACAACTAACAAGCACTACCAGCATACAAACCATAAACCAGCAATGAATTTATCAATCATGTAACTAAAAAAGTTAAAAATGAAGCCAAAACACAGACTGAAGGGTGGAAAGGATCATATATTTCATAATTCTGTTCATCAAATACACATGAGAGTTTAAGTACTTAGCTCATCAATAAGTCCAAAAGACCTCCTTAAGCCATTCCAAAAATCGAACCCTTTGTTCTCTTTCTCATCTTCCTAAATATTGTTTTCCAAAAAATCAGTTAGGGTCTAAACCCTAACTGTTTTTAGTCTACTCATCGATGGGATAATGTCAAAATTATAATTTACAAAATAAATTATTTCTTAAAAAACATAACAAGTAACTGCCTAACTAACAATACTCAAAGGTCCTTGGCAGATTTTGCCAATAAGGATATTCCATCCAAGGCTTGGGCCTTCTTTCTAGCTCTCTGCTGCTCAGTTTCCATATCTGTTAACCTTCTTGTAAGTTCTTCATTCTGCTGCTGTAAGTCTCTAACAATCTGCTTCAATTCTGCACATTGTAAATCTATGTTTCTTTTTCTTTTTAGGGCCTCCTTAGAGACTGCAGTAAGCTCTTGATAATGATCATTCACTTCTTGTAAATCCTCCCCGAGTCTTCTGTTAGCTAGGATCAAACCATCATTGGTTTCTTGCATGTATTCCATTTGATGCTTATATTGTTTGATGGTTCTTTGCAGGTTCTCCTTTTTTGAGTCAAAGGCTTTGCCTACTACTTTATTCTGTTGCTCACTAGGTAGCCATGGGATGGAAACAGCTCTGAAGACACACCATGAACACTCAGGTTTTCCTGATTAACTATTTCAGTAGGTGCAATTTCATCTATCAATAGCTAGTCTTCAGAATAAGAAACTTCAGTTTCCTTTTTTCTGTTGTTCCTTCATCATTTCACCTTTTAATTCCAAAAATACAACAGATAGCTTGGTTTTGGTGAGGCTGGACTCTTCTACTGTCTTCAATGGCTTTTCATCTAAAGAATCATCATCAAGTACAATTACCTCCTTTGTATTTAACCTAGGGTTTAATAGCTTTTTAATATTCAGCCTCAACTTGTTTCTTGGCCTAGTTTTGGGTTTCCATGTTGAGGCAAGCTCTCCCATCATCTTCAAACTTTTTTCTTGATGTCTAACTATGGAAAACTCCATAGCTTTAACCTTAATCTTCTTTTTCTTTGGCCTCACTGTGCTATCTTCTTGACTGGAGAATTCTCTGTATGTACCAACCTGTTGCAGCTGTAACGATTCCCCCCAGATTTCTTAAATTTTGGGCCCCTCCTCATGATTTAGCGTTGTTTTTTAATCGTTGGATTCTTTGAATTTTTTTGTCATGTTTAATTTTGGATGATTCTAAAGATTAACTCTCGCCCTGGTTTTCAAATTTGATTGTGATGGAAATTGTTGCGGGTCGCAGTTTTATTTGCTTGTCGATCGGATCAAGTTTATTTGTTTTGGATCAAGGGGAACTATTTCGTTTTCAGCTGTGTTTCATTAACTATGAGAGTGTTTTAAATTCCTGAACCTATGTTCTTGTTTGAATGCTTTTTCGGTATATCTTGTGATGTTTTCCACTATGAGTAATGAAGGTTGTTCATAAACAATTGGCTATCTGGTTGTTCAAATATCTGTAATTGTTCATGTGTCTTGAAAGTAGTATCAGCTATCTGTGACTTTTCATGATGCATGTACTAAATATGTTACTCACTAATGAATGATAATTTTGCTCCCTAGGGATAGATAGTTTTTTTAGTATTTATTTTTCTGCATGATTTGGATGCTTGCGAGTTCTAAGCTGAGAGGTAAGAACCTGCGCATCACATTGTGACTTCTCTTTGCATCTTTATCACCCTACACTATTAATTAGGCACTTGCATCTCATACTTTAGTCAAATAAATACAAAATACGGTGGACCAGGCCACAACCGGTGAAACCCTTGTTTTGTTACTTCACCTACGGTAGCCGGACCGCAAACCGGATGGATTCCCCATACCAAACAATCACGGGCTAGTTGGGAACGTTGACTGGGGAGAATCCCTTACTGTTTTTTCCTGTGAATTTCTGGGCCTCAACAGTTTTGGCACTAGAAGGAGGGCCTCCAGTGCATGGCTGGCCGAGGAAGCCCATTTTCCCGAGATTATTCCACCGGTAACAGTTCTGAAAGCAGTGGGCTTCATCATCCAATTTCGGAAGAAAGAGAACATCTATATTCTATTGGAAATGAAGTTTTTAATGATATGAGAAGACACACCATATGTAAAGAAGATTGGAGGATTTCCAATCATCTCTGAATTGCCCAGAAGAGAATATAAAAGGAAAGATCGTCCTATAGTAGAAGACTCAGTGTTGGTTGGAGACTGGGAAGAACTTGTAGAAATAGCCTTACAAGAAGTTGTACTACCTTTGAACCAAGAAGGCCCAAATACCCCTCACAGCTCCCCTACTCGCACTCCTATTGGCTCACCTCCTCACTCTCCACCTAGACTCATGGCAGGAGTAAATGCTAATCCACCACCTAACCCACCAAATCCACCACCTGCTTGGAGAGCCAGATCACCGTTAAACTTGACACCTCCATTACATGACCTACCTCAAGCCTTTGACAAGATGTTGCCCAAGTTTGACCCAAATGAGAAAATACTAGTAGAGGATCACCTACAAAGTTTTTACTTGGAAATTGAAGGATTAAGGGCCGGGGAATATGAAGATGTAGTCTGCAGACTGTTCCCGCATACCCTTAAAGGAGCTGTATCATCATGGTACTTTGGGTTGCCTGCTAACTCTATCCCTGATTGGGATACCTTCGAAAGAATGTTCAGAAGTAAGTATGCAACTCAGAAAACTCATGCTGCCCTCATGAAAGGGCTATGCACCTTGAAGAAAGAAAGAAAGGAAAAGGTGCACAGTTTCACACAAAGGTTTGCAGCCTATCTCAATAATTTTTCTGAAACGGATAAACCTTCAGACAAAGTTCTGATTGAATATTATACTTCAGCTTTA
>LPNX010342939.1:141313-184631 GCA_001517045.1 Pseudotsuga menziesii
TCTAATGCTTATGAAGAAGCAGAAGTAGTGGAAGCTGAAAGAGAAAGTCTTGAAGACTATCCAGAACAGTCAGGAGAGAAAGGTACAAGAAGCAAAGCCTTATTGTTTACTAAGCCTAAGGAAGAGAAATCGCCAGATTATGAAAATATGGCAAAAATGAAGCAGAAGCTTTCCAACAAAATCATAGATTTGGAGAAAGAGAAGGAAACACAAAAGTTTTATAAGCCATATTATAAGAAAAGAGAGGATAACAATCAGTCTCAACCTCCTCCTCATAATACTGCATCTATGAATTTAACAGAGGTAGGCATGGACAATTTTTGCACTTTCCACCAACAACCACACTCTGAAAAGAATTGTCCTCAATGGATAAATTTGATGACGTTGGTCATGAATCAGCTGTTGGATTCTAGACTAACAGAAGATGGAGATGAAGAGAGAAAAGAGAATACTACATCAAAAAAGGAACAAGAAGAGGAAACCATGGTTTTGTGGGATTTTGTTTCGTTATTTGATGCTGAAGAGGAAAAGAATCAGGGCTACAAGGACGTCATGGAAACCAACGTGGCAACAAGAAGCCAAGGGCCAATTAAAGAAAACAATCTCATTCTACCAAAGATCAAAAGGCTGCAAAGAAATGTAAAGAAATTTCAAAATAAATCCTTAGCTGATAAGATTCCATAATTCACGATTACCAGCCAAGATCCGAAGTAGAGTAATACATTGGCTAGGCCAAAGGAAGAAAAGATGAATACTGATAAACCTCATCCCATTGAGCAGCCGATGGATTATGACATCATGGAGGATTTAAAGAAGGTAAAATCGAATGTTCTACTATTCGAAATGTGTAAAGTACCACAACAAAAGGAAATATTATTGAAAGCACTTGAAGCTTCGGATGAGGGGCTTCCCACTAACAATCAGCCTTAGGAAGAAGAAGAAATTGATGAAACCAGCATTGGAGGTAAGTCTAAAAGCAAGCATCCACCTTTCCTCCTCACATTTGAAATTTTCAATCATAATGTACATAATTTCTTGGTAGACTCAGGGGCGTCGGTTAATGTCATGCCAATATCAGTCTATAAAAGGATAAATGGGCAGCCCAAGCCATGTACTTGGAGAGTTGTTCAGTTGGACATGACATATGTAAAGGTAATGGGCGAGATGGAAGATGTCCTAGTCCGGCTCGCATCAAATGATAAAGTATGCCAGGTCATTAATATCGTGGTGGATGATATACCAGACGCGTACGGTCTTGTCCTGAGCAGAAATTGGTCGGCCAAACTAAATGGATATTTTGCCTCAGATTGGTCGCATTTGTGGTTTCCATACAAAGGAAGTCCGAACCAGATTAAGATTTTAAGAGAGCCTCACATGAAATACAATGTTACTCAACTGGAGGAGAAGAATGAACCAATGGATTATGTATTGGGAAACTATTTTATTGAGTTGGAACCAGGAAATTACCAAGCAGAAGAAGCCAACAACACATCAGACACTCAACATGATCTCCTTCGATTCTCACAGGCTGATGAGATTGAATGTAAAATAGTAGACTTAGCAGTAGGAATAGATTCACATTCAGTAGTTAGTGATTTTTGGACTTTGTTTTTTGATGGCTCTAAGACATTAGAGGGGTTAGGGGCTGCCTGTGTCCTGATCGACCCCTAAAAGAATAAAAATTTTATTTCATGTAGATTAGAGTTTGAGTGTACTAATAATACAGTTGAGTATGAAGCTCTGGTGCAGGGTTTGAGGAAAGCGATTGAATTAAAGGTAAGTAATCTAAAAGTTTTTGGGGATTCTAAAATTATTGTGAAACAAATATGGAATCAAATACATTGTGCTTCCCCACACTTGAAAGCTTACCAAAATGAGGTATGGGACCTGCTTAAATGTTTTAATGCATTCAATATTATTTCAATTCCAAGACTTAAAAATGCAGTAGCTGACTTGTTGGCCACATCAGCTGCTAGGCTCATACCCACTAATAATCGATGCTTTGTCGAATTTCTTTTCAGGCCCTCAGTACTGGATATGATCACCAACCTGCGGGTGTTCGACGATGATCAGCAGATCATTGAATGCTTAACAAATGACGAGGTGTTCAAAGGGGCGATTATAGATGATGAAGAACATCAGGCTGAGATGAAATATGACAATTTCATCCCTAAAGGAGTCAGAACGTTGGAAATAATGTTTGATTTAAATGAAAATTTTAGAAGACCAGCCAACGTGAAGACTCACAGCTCATCTCTATAGTTCGAGCTGATAAATTTAGGGACTGAGGCGAGCCCTAAATTTGTGAATCTTGGCAAATGTTGTTCACCAGTAGAAAAAGACAAGTTCGTCAGTCTGTTTAAACAATATAAAGATGTTTTCACATGGACATACGAAGAGTTGAAAACATACGACACCAACATCATCAAGCATGTTATTCCCGTCAAAGCTGGTGTCAAGCCGTACCAACAACCTTTGAGAAAAATGCATCCAAAATTGGAACTGCTGATTCAGAGTGAAGTGAAGAAATTATTGGATGCTAGAATCATTTTTAAGGTCAGACACTCAGAGTGGGTATCAAATCTGGTACCAGTGAGAAAAAAATATTGGAAATCAGATTATGCGTGGATTTCAGAAATCTAAACCGCGCTTCCAACAAAGATAACTATCCTGTGCCACCCATGGAGCAATTGCTGCAAATGGTCTCAGGTTCTGAACTATTTTCGTTATTAGACGGTTTCTCTAGCTACAATCAAGTATTAGTAGCCGAAGAAGATATATTGAAGACCACGTTCAGGACCAAATGGGGAACCTTTTCCTACAGGAGAATGCTCTTTGGGCTTATAAATGCTGGAGCAACGTTTCAGAGGGATATGGACATAGCTTTCCATGGATTGATTGGCTGAAGTGCTGTAGTGTACCTTGACGATATTACTATATTCTCGAAAAGGAAATAAGAGCACGCATTTCACTTAGGGCAGATTTTTGAACGCTGTCGGAAATATGGCATCTCACTAAATCCCAAAAAATGTTTGTTTGCTGTTACGGAGGGTAAGCTACTTGGTCACATAGTACCGAAGGAGTGAATTTCTATAGACCCCAAAAGAATTAAGGCCATTGAACAGATTCCCTTACCCCATAATAAAAAAGGGATGCAATCATTTATGGGAACAATTAACTTCGTGTGAAGATTTGTGCCTGATTTCGCTCAGATTGTCAAGCCATTGCAGCAGATGGTGAAGCAAAATGCACAATTCAAGTGGACCGAGATCGAGAAGAATGCTTTTAGCAAAATTAAAACTGATGTTGCACACGCACCCTCCCTGAGAAGCCCAAATTTTGATAAAGACCTTATTCTATATACCTTTGCATCTGACGATTCGCTAGCAGTTGTGCTTACGCAAAAGGAAGATGGGGGGGATGAATTCCCAATATCCTTCATAAGCATTGGTCTACAAGGGGCTGAATTAAATTACCCAGCCATTGATAAGCAAGCTTATACAGTATTCAAAGTAGTGAATCAATTCAGGCCTTATATTTTGAAGAATCGAACCAAGGTAATAGTCCCCCACCCAGCTGTAAGGTCCCTTCTTATACAGAAGGAGTTAGGAGAAAGAAGAGGAAAATAGGTTACAGCTCTTCAAGAGTATGACCTTGAATTCAAGCCAGCGTCTATAATTAAAGGACAAGGGTTATGCAAACAGATGACTAAAAATGAAAAAAAATGAAGAACACGCCTGGGAAGATGAAGCCGAATTACATGTAATGGAGGTATGTCCTTTGTTTACAGCTCCCGAGTCTTGGTATAGAGACCTTGTGCATTACCTGCAGGCAGGGTTGTTGCCAGAACATTGGAATTCCAAGCAAAGAAGAGCGTTGCATCTTAAATCAGCATCCTATCAAATTGTTGAAGGAATATTATTCAGAAAAAATTATGACGGAGTCCTTCTCAGATGCTTAGAAAAGGAAGATGCGAAGAAAGTAATGTCAGAATTGCATGATGGTCCTGCTGGGGGACATTATTTAGGAGATACTACAACCCACAAAATCCTCAGGGTAGGTTACTATTGGCCTACGCTCTTCAAAGATTCACACGCACATGTCAGGAAGTGTGATATTTGCCAAAGGTGTAGTGGGAGACAACCTAAAGCAGCAACACCCCTAAATCCTGTGATGATCATGGAACCATTCGAGCAATGGGGGTTGGATATCATTGGAGAAATAAAACCAAATTCCTCCCTACAACACAAGTACATTCTGACCGCGACTGATTATTTCACCCGCTAGGTCGAAGCAATTCCGCTGCGCAAGATAAATCAAGACGAGGTCATCAGTTTCCTGCAGGACCACATCATGACCAGGTTTGGAGTTCCGGTTTCGTTAGTTTTTTATAATGCTATGTATTTTTCATCAATTAAATTAACTACTTTTGCTCATGATAAAGGGATAGAATTGCACTATTCTGCTAATTACTATCCACAAGGAACTGGCCTGGCTGAATCCACTAATAAAAACCTGATTAGGATTTTAAAGAAGACTGTGATAGAAAACCAGAGGAGCTGGCACTCAGCGCTACCAAATGCCCTTTCGGCCGATAGGGTCACCCCCAAGTTTGCGATAAGAGTGTCACCGTATACCCTTGTGTATGGTAAAGAAGCCATTCTTCCCCCCAACATCATGCTACCCTCTTCCATAATAGCTTAAGAGTCCAGAGGGTTAGAGAATGAAGTTTTGCAGATGAGGATATGCAATCTTCTGAAAGTAGAAGAGGCTAGATCTAAAGCCAGGGAACGCTTTAAGCAACAACAAGAGTTAGTAAAGAGATGGTTTGACAAACATAAAGCTGGAACAAAAGACTTTGAAGTAGGAGACTTATTCCTCAAATGGGATCACCCCCATGATGAGAAAGGAAAGCACACTAAATTCTAGTAGTTGTGGGTAGGCCCTTTTTAGATAGCGGCAAAGCTTGGCCCTTCTAATTATAAGTTGCAAGATCTACAGGGGTGGGAAGAGAACTTACTAGTGAATGGTTTGGTTCTCAAACATTATTTTTCCTGAGTTTCTTTGAGTTCTTCTGTCTTGTATATAAATAATCTGTTTGGCTGTCTTGTGAGTCATGTTTTTCAGTTTGTTTTAATTTGATTTTTCTTGATTCCAATAAAGGGAACGAACCCGTGGTTGCATGGAGAACATCAAAATGTCTGGGAATGATAAACATTTTTGGGTCTCAGAATATGTGTTGCTAAAATAAATTCTTCCAGTTTAGCATTTTTCTCGAATAAGTTCCGTGTGCATTGAAGTCCTGCTTAAAGCCTGTGAAATAAACCAGATTAGAAGAGTCTGGAATACTATGTTGAGGCTCCATCCATGTCACACTTAAAATGTTCTAAGGAGCGGCAGTAGAAGACCCATGGAAAGGAGCAAGGTGAACAGTATATTAAATATAAATGATCCCATGCCAAGAAATGAATGCCAAAAGGAAAATAAGAATCAAAAACTCCTATGAAAGAATCATACATCAAAGCAGATGCTGAATCATAAGTACTAAATTGCCGAAAGATCCTCTCCGTCTGTGAGCTGAAACATGAAGCACACCACTCACACAAAAGGACACTATGGGATAGAGGATCCTGAATTAAAATTTAGTAAGAAAGGCATGCAGGAGGACTCATATGAAAAGGGACAAAAGTCCAAAAAGCACAAAAAGTGCTAAAAATGCATGGAAATGAGGAACAAACGAATATTTCTGTTTACCATATGCTACAATCCTGTGGTGTCCAAGCTACCAGCTACCTGAAGACAAAATTAATAATGAAACTCATCCTCTGGCCTCAGTAGAGTTATCTGGACTTGAAAATCTTGGTTTCCACTCTCCCAAATTGGACTATCATCAATGATTAAAGGTACGCACTTCCGTCATTCGAGAAATCCAGATAGCTGGAAGAATTTAATAGATGCATTTGTTGTTAAATAGTCTGTCACTTAAAGAACAATCGCCCAGAGATCTAGGTTCACCAAGTAATCGCCAATTGTTGCAGCTGCAACGATTCCCACCAAATTTCTTAAATTTTGGGCCCCTCCTCATGATTTAGCGTTGTTTTTTAATCATTGGACTCTTTGAATTTTTTGGTCATGTTTAATTTTGGATGATTCTAAAGATTAACTCTCGCCCTGGTTTTCAAATTTGATTGTGATGGAAATTGTTGCATATTGCTGTTTTATTTGCTTGTCGATCGGATCAAGTTTCTTTGTTTTGGGTCGCCGTTTCAGAGGTGAAGCCAGTTTTTGTCCGTTGTTGAATTTTGAGAATTGTCCAAAACATTTAAATCATTTTTATACATCGGGCATCGAAAATATGTTTTATCGAAGGCCATTGCCTTTGCACTTTCACCGTTGCGGCTCTCAAAGAAAATCAGTGCCCGAAGTCCAAAACGCACTGCCAGCCAATGCGTTAGTCTTTTAGTCACCTGCCTGTAACTTTTCTTCTTCCACCGTTGCGGCTGGGAAATCCATTTAGCGTCTGATGTAAAATGTCTTCCGACTTCTGATTGAGAGTCTTCCCGCCCTCAGGTCTCATGTCCCTAACCTTTTCGCTTCCTCCGTTGCGGCTCCCAAATCAATTTGCCACCCAAAGTGAAAAGCGCTCCGCTACCGATGCAGGTCACTTGCTTGTTTTCTTTTTCCTTTCTTGCCGTTGCGGCTATGTGAACCAATTGGATTCTGAAGTTATTATCGTTCCGGCTTCCGATTTAAAGTTTTCCTGCCGGCGGATTGTTCTACCCTTTCGACGTCAGTATTTTTAGCTGCCGAAGAGTTTCCTGTTGACCGTCATTGGTTAGGTTTGTCGAACCTGTAGGTGGACGAAGTAGTATAAGTGATGCACCTGGCCATTTCTTGTGGATTAGCTGCTTTAATTGATTTAATTTGACGTTTCATTTTAGCATGCAATCCCGGTGAATGATGCACGATTGATCAATTGTAGAAAAATCCAAAAGACTGCTCATATTTCCGCGGCGCGAAGATACAGATGGGAGACAGGAACTCAAGGGGAGAAATGAATAGCGACAGGGACACAGATCTGAAAGGTCCAATAGTTACCCAACTGATCATGAGCATACGAAGAAAAGATGGAGAGAGGGATACGAAACGTTCGAGAAACCGAAAGGTCATACGTTTGGAGGGCAGCCCAAGCGGTCTGCAGTTATAATTTAAATATTTGAAAGTAGAACATGGAGAGGGACTTTTTCCCTTGGAAAAAAATTGTAAACCATTTGCTTGTAAGAGGAACTATTTCATTTTACAATAAGAAACTGCAACTTTTTCCTGTTGGAGAAAGCGTAATGTGGAATGTATCTATGTGATTAAATGAACAATGTTGAAGGGGAACTATTTTGTTTTCAGCTGTGTTTCATTAACTGTGAGAGTGTTTTAACTTCCTGAACCTATGTTCTTGTTTGAATGCTTTTTCGGTATATCTTGTGATGTTTTCCACTGTGAGTAATGAAGGTTGTTCATAAACAATTGGCTATCTGGTTGTTCAAATATATGTAATTGTTCATGTGTCTTGAAAGTAGTATCAACTATCTATGAATTTTCATGATGCATGTAATAAATATGTTACTCACCAATGAATGATAATTCTGCTCCCTAGGGATAGATAGCTTTTTTAGTATATATTTTCCTGCATGATTTGGATGCTTGCGAGTTCTAAGATGAGAGGTAAGAACCTACGCATCACATTGTGACTGCTCTTTGTATCTTTACCACCCTGCACTGTTAATTAGGCACTTGCATCTCATACTTTAGTTAAAAAAATACAAAATACGGTGGACCTTGCTGCAACTGGTGAAACCCTTGTTTTGTTACTTGACCTACGGTAGCTGGACTACAAACCGGACAAATTCCCCATACCAAATAGTCACGGGCTATTTAGGAACGTTGACTGGGGAGAATCCCTTACTGTTGTTTCTTGTGAATTTCCAGGCCTCAACACAACCCTAGTTTCAGCCTTGACAGTCAATTCATCTCCTTCTAACATATATCCTTCATCTTCAGATAAAATAGTAATAGGGCTTCTTTGTTTGACCTTGGCATCCTCTTCCTCCACTGCAACCTTCTCTGTGACAACAGTTTTCTCATCTATAAGTGCCTTTGCTGGTGCTTTAATTTGCACAGGCTGAGTTTCCTTTTCACTAATCAGCAAACCTTTTCCCTTACTGTCAATTGAAGGCTGCTCAGATTCAATATCTCTCTTTGAAGGTTCTGCCATTTCATCAATTTTGACACCTTTTTTATCTTCAGACTTAACCTTTTGCCCTAATTTTCTAATCAGGGTTTGTCCCTTGTATACATGTTTTTTTGTAGGCTGTTCTTCCTGCTTAATTTGGAATCCATACCAAAAAAGGAAATAGTCCCATGTCTTTCCTTCTTTTTGCAAAATAGTGCTGATAATAACCTTGATCAATCCATGATGGAAAATGGACTGTACTGTGTGGTCCTGATGCTCTTTAATACTGCCTGACATTTTCTGCAAACTCTTCAACAAGAAGAAGGGAAGATTCATCCTTGATTCACCAGCCAGGTGCTGTAAGAACCTGAAATGATACTTGTAGACAAAAGCATACCTCCCTTCACAGGTGATGTAGCTTTGTAGGATTTTGATGGGCTCTACCCATTCATCTTTGAAATTCTAGATGAGCACTCCCTTGCTCCAGTCTGGAATAATGCCAGGTAAAATATACCTTTGGCCATTGAAGGTAAATGGTACTTTTTTGAACCACAACTCTCCTTCATTTTTGACTCCTATTGCTTCAGCCACTAACTCCACAGTCAGATTAAACTTCAGAGTATCAAATGCTACTATGTCTTGGTTATAACATTGGGCAAATTTATGAGAGACCTTAGTGTTATAGCCATCAATCTTCTTAAAGAAATCTAACCATCTAGCATTTTGGAAGAGCTATGCACAACCTGGAAACTTGTCAATCCAATTCAGCTCAGTGGGATCTGCCCTATTGGTCTTGCCACTTTTCTTCATCTGCTTTCCTATGGCTGAATGTTGTTTCTGTATGCTTTTAAAACCCTGTTAATCACCTAACAACCCTTTTTCTCTCACGCTCTCAGATTTTTGACAGTCTATTCTATTTTAAATGGAGGAAATGTTTTACACTGATATTAGGTAATTTAGGTCAACAGAGTACCAAAATTCCTCTCACAAAGCTGTTGCTGAATCTAACTAACATCCAAAATGTTCATTTCAATGCCAGACCATCTTTAGAATGCATGGAAAACATCTATGTGTTGTGAATCTGCACAAATAGCACCCTTGGCTCCTTCTAATGTCACTAATGAGCTATCTCTTTGCAATAGGGATTCTGCATTAGTGCTCTCAATTGCTTGCTTCTTAGATTCAGATTGTGATTATTTAACTAGGGAATGAGATGATATGAGAGTAATCTTATGTGTGCTAACTTTTTGCTTCAACTTGCATTCAACACAAAACCAATCAGACTCTGGACATATTCAGATAAGGTTTGCATGCAATTGACATGCTCAGCTAACTCATTGCATTGATTACAGGTAACAAGTAAATCTATGAACTCTGGTCACCATAAACAATACCGACCTTCAACCTACCATACTTGCTAGTCTTGACAGGGAAATTGTTCAATGTAACAGTTGTTTTTCAACTTATCACTTGCTAAAAAAATATAAAACCTTTAATACTGATATCTGATCATTGAGAGCTTGTTAACAACATGAATTAAGGCTTTCTTTAATCATTTTTAACATAACCAGCCTTAATGAAAAACCCCCAATTTGGAAGCCACGACCAAGTTTACGTGGAATACCTCATTCCCGACCTACTGCAGACGTTTAATATTAATCCTTGGACTATCTGACTGTTGAATTTAACTGTCCAAGTGTCTTCAAGCCTTCAGTTTGCTTCCAACTGACGCGCTGAGAAAACCCTAAATTCCCTCTGTAACTGCAAATTCCAAATTTTTAGCAGTTGTCTTCGCTCCACTTCACCTCCAACTTCGTAATGCATATGTGGAAAACTTGTTTCCCATCAATCTAGGCTCTTTCCTTGATCTGTCATCATTCGCCCTACTTTAACTGTTGATCGCCATGATCTCCTTCACGTCACAAACCACACCTGTTTGCATGATCATTTCTGATGAAACACGTATCAAAACCCTTTACACATGTGATTAGTCATCCATAAATTGAAATCATGAGAGAATTTGGCTTAAAAATCGGCGATTTTAGCGCCCACGATATTCTTGTAGCGCCACAGTGTAAAATTTTGGTCGTTGTGCTACAAGAATATTTTAAAACCAAATTTGGTGCTTTTTTAGTCATTAATTCCATTTTGAATGAGGTTTTTATGTCAAACTTTTATCATGGTGTTATTTGTGAACCAATTAATCCACATAATGTTCTATAGAACCCTTCAAAACCATAAGAAGAACAAACCTAATGAAAACCTAAAGCAAAAATCAAAATTTCACTTAAAACCAAAAATTTTCTAAAGTAAGCAAATGAGCAAACTTAAAATGAAAATCACAAGCAAAATATAAAACTGAAGAAAACAAGTTCATGACTTAACATAGTGTATTTCCTACTTTTCTTATTATTAATATGTGTCCACCATAACAATAATCGATTCATACAATCAAGCTGTTGTTGCCATCGTGCACCTGGGCAGAGTCAGATCATTGGTATCGGAGCTTGTTCATGCTTAAGTCATTTGTAGACACTTGTATTGAGGTTACTCAACTTATGCATGCTCAAACACACTAACAAGATCAACAATCCAAGCAGGCACTACCTTCAACTTCAGAGTATCTATCTACTGGCACCACTAAATTGAATATGGCTGGAGAAACAGACAATAAACATGTAACTAACGAGACAGGGAAACTCACAGAGAAAGCACTGGATCGACATCAAAAAAAATGTTTTCCCAGTTGAATGATATTCTCACATGATTCTCCTTGACATCAAGAGGATTCTCAACAAGATCCAACTTCAAAAAAAATAAGTCCATTCAAGATGAAAATGAACTTGGACATATCGAATCAAGAAGGAAAGATTGACATGGAATCCATAGATAATTGGATACAACAAATGGAATCCTATTAGTCTATGAGCCAACCCTCAGAAGTTGAAAAGATCACCATTTAATCCTTAAAGATGGCAAGATATGTGCACTGCTGGTGGGAGAACCTATTGTTACACATAAATCTCATCACCATCATGTGTTGAGGCTTAAAACATAAGCAATTGCCATCAATTCCCAAAATGTGAAGTTGGACACTGGCCCAGGACTTGTATTTTCCATATTTTAGTCCAACACTGCCTTTTCCCTTAGTGCAAAAGGATTTAACCTCTTTGATAACACCCATTGTCTCTTGACAATAAGCGGTGCCAGCGCTTGCTGCCTTTAATCAAAGTGCAGTTCCACCCTGATAATGCTCTGTCTGGATGGAAGAAAAGTGGTGCTCAAGTCAAAAAGATAAAAAGAGAAGATTCATGAAGCTTCTCGAAGGAATACTTCATGGCACCCTTATCCCTACTCTTGTGGACCATATGGACTCAAGATCCCCCATAGTAGGATCTCCCTTCCACCTCACCCACCATTTTCTCAACCATCCCTATCCTACCAAGGCCTATAAAACATGGATATTTCCCCATGGTTGAGAGAGAGAAAAGTTATGTTGTTGCATTGAGATTCTAGCCAAATCTAGGGTTAGCATAGAAGGAGCAAGTTGGAGCTTTTGAGGACAAGGAGTGGCATGTGAAGGAGCATCAAAACACTAAGGAAATGGTTGTAATATTTATTCTTCATTTTTAATGAAAAGATGGTTCCTTTCCCATAAACTGTATTATGTTTCAATCATTCATTTTTTTACTGGATTCCTTAGCCACTAGTATAGAACTGTAGATTATGTTCTAGTACCTTTGATATTTCTTGTCTATTTGATGTGTTTGTGTAGGTAAATCCATGGAGATCCATCACCATAGGAGACACTTACATCATACTGGAGAACAACCAAAGGGTTCATTCCAGATATCTACAAACTCTAGGTGAAGTCTTCCATCCTTGTTGTTTACTCATTTGTTCTAGATCTGAACCATTCAGGCATAGAGGAACAACTCTTTTCCGTAAGAGGTTAAATATTCCTAGAAACAAATCCGGTGATCATACTGGGGATTAATTCAAATTATGAATCTTTGGTAAGTTGAAACCTCCACCTTCATTTTCAATTTCTAGAGCTACTTTTTCCATTAATAGATCTGTAGATCTGCTTTGAATTTGATTTATTTTCCTCCATCAATGTTTGGATCTTCATATGTTTGGTTCACTAGGTTTTCTGGTGATTGTTTGAGTTGATTTTTTGGACTATAACTTACTTTTATGTCGCATTTTTTATTTTTCAAATTGCCATCTCAACCACCACGCCTAGAATGTATATTAAATGTAGTTATGGAGCTGCCACTGCCCTTTCCCTGTTAGAATAAAGCGGTGCCACCGCTCTTTGTATGTGTTAAAGAAGTGGTCCTTGATCTGGTAATGCTCTAGTGTAGACCTGCAACAGACAGTACCACCACTTTGTTTCTGTGGACAAGAAGCGGTGCTTAGGCTAGTAACTCTTTGTTTAACACCTACAACTCGCAGTGCTAGGTAATCTTGTTATCCTTGTTTAGTGTTTGATTCTTAAGTTCTTATATTTGTATTTGAGATCCATGCTTCAGATAGTTACAGTTGTTGTTTGAACTCTGCAATTTATTTTTGAATAAAAAACTCAATAAAAAAAATGAGCCAAATGTTTTTTCTCCGGGGCTCACACCCCCGAACTCCCAAAGACCCTCAGGATGGGGGGGTGGAAAACCCCCTCGAACCCCCCTATAGCTCGCAAGAGAATTCATAGGTCGCATGAGAATTCATGCTTTTTCAAGAATTGTGATGGATGTTGGTATTTAAAGCTTCATAGTTGGCTTTGAATAGAACTTGGTTTTGCTAGATCTCTGATTTCTGTCTTCTTTAAACAGAACAAGAAAATATTCATTTTATTTTTTCTTCATTTGTTATACATGATTTTTGTATGTTTTTTCCTTTTTTCAAAAACTTGTGAAAGTCCATATGAAAGTTATTGTATAATTTTGTGATTACTTTATTCTCTCTTTAGTTGAAAAATATGAACACTTTTGTATAAATGTTGTAACAATATTTTCTTGCTTTGCATTAGAGATCTCACTTCTTTTTCAGTTCAAATTTTTTTTTTTGGTTTTTTTTAGTTATGAACAAACCACATAAGAAAGTTTGTTTTATTTTTGTATGGGATTTATTCTGTGTTTCAAAGAAATTGAACCTCTTTCTCCCTTCCTTAAGTAGGGCATACCTTTAAAGTAAAGTGAAATTTTGCACAATCATACTGCATGGTTTTACTTTTTATGTACTCACCTCATTTATCCACCTAACTGTTCAATATCAAATTAAGTGCTAGCTCAGGTTAAAATTTGTAGCAAGGTGTGATAGGTTAGAGACGTGTTCCAACGTATTTAAGCGTAGGAGCTGTTGTTTATTTCCTGCACTACATCCTGTGGGCTTGTAGTTCTTCCACATACCAACCGGTATATAGAATGACCTTTTACGTATCCTAGAGGTATATCAAAAGGTACTTCATGTAATCGGTAGTATATTAGAAGGCTCATGTCGAATGGTTGTGCATTAGACAACACTACTCCAGAGTGGATCTCCCACATACCTTGTGTATATTGGGAGACACCTTTAGGAATATTGTGACCATTCGAGTACAACCCTTTGGCCATCTTATCATCTCAATACACTGATAACAACACTCGAGGTTTACTACACACATACCGTTCAGGTATTCAGGTATTCAGGAAAGGGCACAGTCCCAATCCTCCTTGTCGTGCTCTACTATTGGACCCTGTGGTATATAGAAAGTTGTGGTGATTTGAAAATCTCGTGAGGTTATAGATATTTAATCCACTCCTCTCACATATTTTTTCTTTCTTCTTTAGGTTGATTAGCACTTGTTTTATGTGAAGTTATAATTTTCTAGAAGAGAGAGATAGTTTTTGTTACATAGTTATGGCTTTTCCCTCAAGGACTACCAACCAAGAGACTCCTTTACCAAGCACACTTTTTTTTTCCTCCATATGGGGATGTTGGTACTCCTATCATGGCTACGTTAAGCCTTCCTAGATTGAATATCGAATTACTTGTTTGGTTATTCTCCAGTACAATTATCCCATGTACACCAATTGCTTCTGATCCTAACCCTTCATCACGAGAGCATCAACCTCATGTTTATCCCTTGCCTTCTTTGCCTGGTGTGTCTTCTCCCTTTTCTCCCTCTTCACCTGTTGAAAATTGTAGTACTAGTAGTCAAGTGGATAGGAAGAATAAGAAAAGGAATATTAAGAAGCAGAAAAACAAACAAAAAACCAAGTCTCAACCAATTAATCCTACCAGTGCAGAAAGTGTTGATCTGCACACCCAAAAACCGCATAAGCCAAAATTCCCTTGTAGGATTTGCAAGGGTGATCACCTTTTGAAAGATTGTCATGGTCTGGCCTTGGTTTTAGAAGAATGGTCTAAGGTTTCCCAACAACTGATGCCATCAACCTTTGGTCATCATACTGATGATCCCCCCTCAACTAGTGCGTCTTTGGTTAACAGTCAAAAGGGTAAAGTCATAAATACTTGCTTGCTCTATAAGGACATGCACTTTACTTACCTTTGTCCTCTCATGGATGAAGCTTCTAATTTTTTGGAATATATTACTGTTCCTTGGCAATGAATTCCAACTGGTTATCATAAGTTGTCCCTTGACATCCCACTATTTGACCAAGTGGTCGATTCATTTTCATCTATGGTCGATCCCACTCTTCCTTCCAAGAGTGGATTCCAAGTGGCCAATTTGGATTCATCTATGGTTGATCCCACTCTTCCTTTGAGAGTGAAGTTTAAGTGGTCGAGTTGATGTCATCTCCACCCGATCCCACTCTTTCATCATAGAGTGTTAATACTAATGTAGTCACTTTGACCAAATCTTTGTCTTGTTCTTCTCTTCCAGTAGAGAATGAACTACAACCTGCTGTAGTTTTTATGCTTCATTTTGATTGTTCTTGACAAGAGGAAATTTTGTTTGTTTCAACAGAACCCTCTCCAAGTAGTGAGGTTATTTCCTTTGACTGGAGTAATCTAACAGAGTCTTGTCTTCATTCAAGTGTTCCTTTCCAGATAGTTGTGAACGTTACCGATAGGTGGATGCTTAAAACTATTGTTGACGAAGGGGCTTCTGTTAGAATTCTATCCTTAGCTGCTTGGAAAGATTTAGGTTCTCCTCAGCATTTTCCAGCCACCGATCTGATACTGGCTTTTAATCGAATACCTACTGCACCTTTAGGGATCCTTCCTCATTTTCCTATTACATCAGGAGGGAAAACTGTATGTATTGATGTTATGGTGGTCCAAGATCCTTCAGATTTCATTATTCTGCTTGGATGTGATTATGTTTATGCCATGAAGGATGTAGTGTCCACACTTTTTAGAGAGATTCATTTTCCCCATGATGGGAAGATTGTGACCATTGATCAACTTTTCTTTATTACACCTGACCATCGCATCACTCCTAGTCATCAGTCTACCCTGAATGTGCCACATGTTCTTGTGGTTCCTTCCCATTATTCTAGTTAGCTTCTTCCCATCATCGGTAAAATGGGGGGCATGGTTCTAGTCTATGGACATCATACTGGAATTAAGCTACAAACTCCTTATGTGAAAAGGGGCAACCTACAACCCTCTGAATATCATGTTGGGTAAGAGAAGGTTTGAGAGCATAGTTCTTTTTCTGTGTCAAGCTCGTTAAAAAATGAAACAAGTTTGTGAGCATAGTTCTTTTTCTATGTCAAGCTTGTTAAAATGTGAAACAGACGTGGTGAGCATAGTTCCTTTTGTCTATGTCAAGTTCATTAAAAAATGAAACAAAGGTTCAAGAGCATAGTTCCCATTCTGTGTCAAGCTTGTTAAAAAATGAAACAAATGTTGGTGAGCATAGTTCCTCTATGTCAATCTTGTTAAAAAATGAAACATATGTCTGAGAGAATAGTTCTTTTTATGTGCCAAGCTCATTAAAAAATCAAAACATGTTGGTGAGCATAGTTCCTATTATGTGTCAAGCTTGTTAAAAATGAAACAGATTTCCTCAAGCACAATTATTCTCTGTTTCAAGCTTGTGTAAAAATGAAAGAAGTCACCTTGAGCAGTGTTTATTCTTGGTTCCAAGCTCATTAAAAAATAAAACCGACCTTGAGCATAGTTTATTTCTAGTTTTAAGCTTGTTAAAAAATAAAACTAGCCTTCAAGCATAGTTTAACGTTTGGTTTCAATCTTGCATAAAAATGAAACCACTCCTGAGCATAGTTAATTTTCTATGTCAAGCTCATTAAAAAATGAGATAGGATTTTTTCAGCAAAGTTTACCTTTTGGTTTCAAGCTTGCATAAAAATGAAACCATGTTTTGGGAATAGTTCATTCTTTGTTACAATCTCGTTAAAAAATGAAGCAGATACCCTGAGCATTCTTTCAACTGATCTTTGTGCTCATTAAAAACAATAAGATGGTGTTGACCTTACTTTTCATTTTTCGTGCTTTGTTTAAAAAATGAAAAGTGGTTTGAGCTTAGTTTATCACTTTTTCGTGCTCTGGATTCAAACATGAAAAATGTTCCTAGTGCTCTTGAAACCATAGTCGTGCTCGTTAAACATTAGTACAAAGGTTTCTAGTCTACTTTTATCACTTTTTTGGGCTCATAAAACTATTTACGAAAAACGAACCCCATCGAAGTCATATTTAAGCTCTTTTTAGACTCTGGAAATATGAAAAGATTATCGAATGAACTTGTCTTCTCCACGCTCGTAAAAGGACCTGAAGAGTCATCTTCCTGGTGATAGTTTACCCCTTTTTTGGACTAGGTGGCACTACTTACGAAAAATGTATACTCCAGCCAATCATGACTAGAAGAGTTCTCCTAGGCATCATTTTACACTTTTTCGGGCCTCAGGGACTAGATTTACGGAAAATTCCATTATGGAGTCTTCTTAGTCATTTCAAACTCTCTAAATATGAAATGATGGATGAGTTTTCATTCATCAGACTCATAAAATAAAATGATGAAAGACCTTTCTTTTGGGAATGAACCCCTCCTTTCTTAGGTTTGTGAAATATATGGGAATGGACTTATCCCTAAATAAGCTACAACGAGTGTTTGTTACCCTCTTTGGACTCGTAAAAAAGAAAATAAGCACTCATAAATCATGATGGGAAAATTAAGGGAAGGGAACAATTTTATTTTGCAAATAAATCAGTTAGTAGTCACCTTTGAACATGACACTTATCTCTATTTCATTCACTCAATTGGGTATTCGGCTTCCTTCCAAGTCGATCCACTTTCATGCGTCATGTCACTCATTTGAGTCCTTCAAATAATTCATCGTTTACTATTGCATTATGCTGTGATATCTGCCTGATCTAAGTCAATGCTACCAAGTCTTCGGTCGTGCCATCCAATGTTCAAAGGAAAATTGAAAGCTTACCTCTGCAATCAAAACAACCTTTGTGTTAGTACCTTATAATTCAGTCCTATGGTTACATCATACTCAAAATTCTAGAACTTTGTTCCATGTTTCATGTCGTCGATGTGGGATTCATCATGGTCCTCTTTCGATGAGACTATTCCTGTTGACATCAGATCATCATCCCGGAATTAGTATTAGAAACAAAATGATAGTACCTTGACATCTGTATGCATCAATGACAGATTTTATCGATCTCGACATAGGTTCACATCATTGAACTTTGATCGAAATATTTGACTGAGTGTTCAACATCAAATCATCTATTCACACTCAGGAGATTGCACTAGGATACCTTGGGAATCATTGACATCAATGATGATTTCCCTCGCACTTGTTAACGGTTCTCATAATTGATCGGCAATGTCGTGGTTGTGCTCAAATTTGCGTTCATTTGATATAGATCTACATTGTATGTCTGGTAGCTATGCCCAAGTTTGAGTCTTTTTCACATGGATCTACATTGTATTCTAGTAGCCATGTTTATTCATCCCTCTCATGGAACTTCCTTGTATTGGTTTGTGGCCATGATGAGAAGACATTTGGACATGAGTCAAAAGTATTGATGTATTGTAGAATCCTTATTGATGATGATCTTTGATCAAGCAATTTCTTACCTTGAAGTGATAACTTTCTCTTTCAAATCTCTCACCTATCTTATCCCTCTAGCCTCATTCTTTGGAGGGCATTTTGTTACACATAAATATCGTCACCATCATGTTTTGAGGCTTAAAACATAAGCAATTTCCCTCAATTCCCAAAATGTGAAGTTGGACATTAGCCCAGGATTCCTATTTTCCATATTTTAGTCCAGCAGTGCCTTTGCCCTTAATGCAAAAGGATTTACCCTCTTCAGTAACGCCCATTGTCTCTTGACAATGAGTGGTGCCACCACTTCCTGCCTTTAATCAAAGAGCAGTTCCACCCTGGTAACACTCTGTCTACATGGAATAAAAGTGGTGCTTGAGTCAAAAAGAGAAAAAGAGAATATTCATGGAGCTTCTCGAAGGAAGACTTCGTGGCACCCTCCTCCCTACTTTTGTGGACTAGATGGACTTGAGACCCCCCCTAGTAGGATATCCCTTCCACCTTACCCACGATTTTCTCAACCATCCCTATCCTCCCAAGGCCTATAAAACCTGGCTCAATCCCCATGGTTGAGAGAGAGAAAAGTTATGATGCTTCATTGAGGTTCTGGCCAAATATAGGGTGAGCATAGAAGGAGAAAGTTGGAGGTTTTGAGGACAAGGAGTAGCATGTGGAGGAGCATCACAACACTAAGGCAATGGTTGTAAGTTTTCTTATTAAATTTTAATGCAAAGTGGGTTCCTTTCCCATAAACTGTATTATTTTTCAATCATTCATTTTATTACTAGATTCCTTAGTCACTAGTATAGAACTGTAGATTATGTTCTGGTACCTTTGATCTTACTTGTCTATTTGATGTGTTTGTACAGGTACACATGTGGAGTTCCATCACCATAGAAGACACTTACATCATATTACAGAAAAACAAAAGGGTTCATTCCAGATATCTACAAGCTATAGGGGAATTCTTCCACCCTTGTTGTTTACTCATTTGTTCTAGATCCACGGGGAATTCACTTAGTGAACCTCTTACATAGCACGTGTGATCATGGGATATTAAAGAATACCCTTAATTTTAAGAGATATTGGCCCAAACTCTTTTTTTTGAAACCCCCTCCCAATACTTAAAACTTCCTCCCCACTCCTTTTTATACCTCAATCCTTATAAACCACCCTACCCGACCCCAACTTAAACCCCTCATCCCCCCAATACCTACAATATATTGGTTCAAGTTTTTATAATTTTAAAACCCACAATATGAACTAACGTGAAGGGATATTGATCAACAAGTGAAGTCCCTGTGTCTAGATCTGAACCATTCAGGCATAGAGGAACAACTCTTGTCTGTAATATGTGTGATATTCCTAGCAACACCTATCGACAAAGATGGAGAATGATGGAGACCCCATAGAGACATGGGAGAATTTTTTTAACTTTATTCAGATGACATTGTAACCACCCACGTACATTGAATAGTAGCATACGAAGTGGAAACAACTAAGGCAATGGGAAGACTAGTGTATGCATAGTTACACCGATAAGTTCTATCAACTAATCGCTAGACTTAGCATTCAAGAAGAAGAGAAATTACTTGTTTTGAAGTACGTCATATTATTATCCCTATACATTCATCAAGAGATGAAGTTTCTAAATATTAGTATGCTTGTGGATGCATTCCACTATGACAGTAATATTGAATCCAAACAGAAAGGAAAATCATGGTTCGTGACTATGCCGACAGAACGAACATCCGACAAGAAGTCACCAGCCGAATCCGACAAGTCAAGCCACCCTTCTCAGTAGACCCTCCAAAGTAATACCATGGAAGAAAGCACTCTCAGAAAAACAATATGGAACATAGAAGACAACCCCCTGCCAAGAAATGGTGTGATTACCACAATTCATCATGGCATGATACATTTGAATGCAAGGATCGAAAGACATTTTTGGTAAAATTGTCTACCTCCGACTTGTCCAACAAAAACTTGGTAGAATATGACCCACAAGGATCAAACATTTTGACATCGACATTGACCACTCCAACATCCTCGACTGCTATCGATGAGGAGGAATGAGAGCACCTATTCCATACACAGATATGGGTTCAAAATAATCCATTGCATTTGATCGTGGATAATGGTAGCCATAATAACTTTTTTTCTGAATATATCATGAAGAAACTAGGTCTTTTCACAACTCAATATCCTCATCCTTATAATATGAGTTGAATGAGGGATGGACAAGGACTCAGGATCACCTGACAATGCAAACTCACCTACTTCCTTAAGCCTTTTGAATATGATGTACTTTGTGACATGGCATCGCTTACTATAGTCGACGCCTTTTTTGGGAAACCTTACTTATGGGATTGACATGGGTATTTTCAGTCATAGCCTTAGAAGGTGATTGTCAAAATACAGAACCAATGGTATGGTATGCTAGAGTGATGACCTACACCAACGGTTACGACGGTATTTGCTAAACAAACAAAGAATCTCATCAACCATGCTTAGAGATTCACATTGATCATGATCAAGCCTCAACATACCAAGAAGACTACAACAATTGGTCGACTCACCCAATAGTTTAGCTCCCAACAATAGAAACATATTGAAAATATTCTTGATGAATACCAGAATGTATTTCAAGATCCAAACAAAGTACCTCTACATTTACAGGTAAAACACTCCATTGAACTTGTTCTTGGTTCTTAATTACCTAACACATATATTTACAAAATATCCATTATCTAGAATGAAGAGATTCAGAGATAGATTCAATATTTGTTCAATAAAGGTCGCATCCAACCCAACTCCTCTCCTTGTGGAATTCCAGTTGTCCCCATTCCAAAGAAATACGAGACTTGGCATGTGTGCATCGAATATTGGGATCTCAAGAATATTTTGGTAAAGAATAGATATCCTCTACCAAGGATAGATGAACTAATCAATTGTATGAAAGGTGCTTAATTCCTTACTAATATTGACCTCAAATCAGGATATCATCAAATTCTGATTGAGGCCATCGGTGTATGGAAAACTACTTTAAAAAACAAAGAAGGATTGTTTGAATGGTTAGTTATGCCTTTCTACTTAACCAATGCATGCACGACCTTCATGTGATATATGGATGATATTCTTCGACCTTTCATCAGCAAGTGTGTCATTGTCTACCTAGATTATATCTTGATTTTCAATCGATCACGGGAAGAACATGTCCGAAAATTTCAACAAGTCCTTGACAATCTTCGAAAACATCGACTCTATTTGAACATGGACAAATCTTCATTTGTGATGAACCACATCAAATATCTGGGGTCTGTAATTGACTTTGCAGGCATTCACATCGATCTAGACAAATTACAAATCCTTAAAAATTATCCCATTCCTAAAAACATTCATGAGCTAAGAATTTTTCTTGGATTGGCAAATTTTTATCGATGATTCATACTCGGATTTAGTCACATAGCCTGTCCTTTGAATCAATTGACTAAGGGAAATGGGAAAAGTGTCTTCAAATGGACATCGATGCAATAACAATATTTTGAGCATCTCAAACACAAGATTTGTATTGCAGCAGTACTTGTGTTACCTAAATTGCATCAACCTTTTGAGATTCAGACAGATGCATCGGAATATGCCTTGGGCGCAATGATCACTTAGTCTTTCCATCCAGTCACTCTTCATTCTGAAACCTTTAATGACACCGTTAGAAGGTATTCAATGTATGAAAAGGAACTATATGCCATTGTGCGAGCCCTTAAGAAATGGAGGTATTACAATATTGGTAAGAATACGATCATTCTTACTGAACACAAGCCTTAATAGTTCGTCCCCTCCCAGTCAAAGTTACAAAAAACTAGACAACTCAGGTGGATTAATTACCTGCAACAATTATAGTTGGTAATTAAGTATAGGAATGGTAAATCCAATTCCATAACCAATTTCCGGAGTTGACAACCCATTACTCTCCTTTTTACAGTGATGATTATGAAGGGCTATTGCATAACTACTTGGCCTCAATTGTATTCAATAGATTGCAAATTTTCTGCAATTTATTAGCACCTTCAAACCAAACCATCATCCACTACCGACTATTTCCTTAAAGACACATTGATATACAATCTTGGAAATATTTTTGTACCAATAGGTGAGCACCGCCGGAAGCTTATTTGGGACGCACACTACAACAATACTACAGGACACTTTGGAGTAGCAAAGACCCTTGCCATCCTAGAATTTTTTTTTATCGGCCTTCACTTAAGTGTGACATCAACATGTAAATTTGATCATGCATGGTTTGTACCATTGCTAAACCACTGAAATCGATGACAAGGATTGTACATGCATTTTTTAGTTCCTAGTCGACCATGGGAATCTATTTATATGGACTACTTGATGGGATATACTACTAGAAAACATCAACATGATGTGATCGTAGTAGTATTCGACATATTTTCCAAGATGACCATTCTCAATCCATGCAAGAAGACTACGACAGTGTATTAGATTGCTTATCTCTTGTTCAAACATGTCTGGAAACATTATGGCTTACCAACCACCATCATTTTCGACAGAGATTCCATATTTTTCAGCATCTTTTTAAATACTTTCTGGAAATAGCTTGATACAAGAATCTCCTTATCAACAACTTTCCATCCTCAGATAGACGGAGAGATGGAAGTTGTGAATCACTTGGTAGTACAACTACTATGCATGTACAACCATAAGCATCGTTAGACATGGAATGAAAGTCTCCCATATATAAAAAACAATTAGAATCATTAACAACACAAATCTATGGGAAAGAAAAAATTTGAGATATGTTATGGATTTCAACCCTTAGTGCCCATTGACTTAATTAGTTCATCAACACAGTCGAACGTTGCTGACTCTTACCAATGAGAAGTTGAAAAAGCATTGAAATTTTGAGATCAATTCTGCAACATCCAGAAACAAGCACATGAAATGTTGCAACGAGCTAATATGAATGCTAAGGCCCAACACAAGAAGCATTCTATTCCTCCTCATTCATTTCAAATTGGGGATCAGGTCTAATTGCATCTCAAAAAGGAACGCTTCACTCATCCATACAAGAAGTTGAAGCCTTTGTGATATGGTCCGTACATTATTCTTAAGCATATTGGAGAAAACACTTTCTATATTGAAATTCCTTCATTCCTGGGTCTACATCTAGTATTTAATGTGGATCTATTTAGACAAAACCATGCACCACTGTTGAAATAGAATGACTTGTAGAAAAAAAACTCGAAGACATCCATCCTGATGTTTATGATCCTCTTCCGTGCGACACAATTGCGGGACGATGAATACACCATATAAGGATGAAAATAATTCCCTTTATTGGGTGGCTAAATCAAAAAATATCCCAACACAAGGAAAATGGTACTCTACTACTAAAACAACCAACAAGTTTCCTCATCTGTATGAGCAAACAATGGGGACCAATTTTTCTTAAGAAAGGAGGTATGATCCAACCAACATTTGGAATTTCTTGTCGAAGACGACAAATGCCAACATTGACTTCGACAAGTTCTGCACCTCGACAAGTTCAACTTTGACTTCGACAAGTTCCTCACCTAGACATGTTTAATATTGACTTCGACAGATTCAACACCTCAACATGCATCATGGACACCAACGATCGATGAACTACGATAAATTGGGTTTCTATCTTTGAGTTGCTTGTAACGGTTGAAATTATGGAAGCATTCCAAATTCTCTTGTAACTGAACATAATTGGTAGATAAACCAAGCATTCTCAACACTCTATTTAAGAAAGTACATTATTGTAATACACAACAGTAATGAATTAACAAAGTTTGATTCGAATTATTGCATATTGTCTCTGTGTGTGTATATGTTTCGATGTGTAGTGTATTTCCTCCTTTGATTATTATTAATATTCTTACACCATAATAGTACTCGATTCATATAATCAAAGTGTTGTCCCCTTCATGCACCTGGGTGTGTTCGGATCACAATTCCTTTGTCTCCCTTAGCCACTTGAAAATCATCCACTACGTTGAAGACAATCCCTAAATTACTCCCACTATTGTTGCAAAGGTTCCCCAAAATCGCCATAAGGGTAGAAGTGTAGGAAAAGGTTGAACCACAATATGGGAGGAAAGAGGAATTAACGAATTCCTTGGTAGGGGGCATTAAATCCACCCAATGGCTCCTATGTGCCTTTAGCTTCCAAATGTATCCCATTCCATTAGTAATTCAATTTCCTTGTTTTATTATTGAGTTAAGAAATGAATTAGAAATCCCCATGCCATCCATTAATCATAAATTAAGGAATCCACATTCATTCAGGGTG
This sequence comes from Pseudotsuga menziesii, assembly GCA_001517045.1. Lineage (NCBI taxonomy): Eukaryota > Viridiplantae > Streptophyta > Pinopsida > Pinales > Pinaceae > Pseudotsuga > Pseudotsuga menziesii. The sequence goes on from LPNX010342939.1 coordinate 165,918, forward strand.
GCTTCCATTTTGAACCACGATTCCCTTGTCCAATTTTATGGCTTCATTAGTGAAGTGATTGATAATGGATTTGTTTTCTCTTTGAATGTGAAGCAACAAATTTTCCTTTAACCAATTGAGGTGCATAAGGTCTACTCATCTATCCCAAATAATATGGAGCCTTCTTTACTAGATTGCTTCTAGGTTTGTTTAATAACTAGGAGGTAATCACCTATAATGTGGATATTTTGTATTATTTTGTATTAGGAGGCCATAAGCCAATTCCAATCCCATGTAGAGGGAATACAACATTGCCATTTTATATTTTATATTTAAATATAAAAAACCATATTGCATTCCTTAGGATGTATGTGAAACATGTGTTTCAAACATTTCAATTTAAAACTTTCCATTTTGCTAGAACAACAAAATTTGAGAGAGAAGTCTTGTAATTGATCATTTTTAAAGGTGTTTTTATACTTATTTATAAGATATACATAGTGAATCTCATATAATAAAACATATGAGTTGAGAAATAGGGTAGGTGGTAAGAGATGTAGGAAAAAGTGAAGAAGGGAATATGAATAAGTGTTATATGTTATTTAGATAATATTAACGAGGATAGATCATATCCTTGGTAACAAAGGTCTCATGAATCAATTCAATTCTCTAATCATTCAAAATTATAAATTAATATCATTTTTTAAAATAAGAAAAGCATCATTTCCTGAAAATATTAAAAAGAAAAGAAAAACAATATCCTGATTGTAATACCCCAGTTTTGACCCCATGGTATTTAAATTGTAGATGATGTATATATTGTATTTGAATCATTGCAAGGAACTCAAGGCCAAGGCCTTGCCATTTATTTGGTGTTTTGTGTATAGGTGATCAAGGTCGATGCCTATGGTGATAGTGTTAAGTCAAGCACAGTACGTATTTTGATATATCATGTAACTATGCAATTAATAAAATACCACAACTAGCTATGGGATTGCAATGTGAAAGAGATGGGGGCATGATTGCATAGAGGAATAGGGAGGAAGTTAAACCAGCAGAGAACAGGTGAGTGATTGTAGTTTCAATCATCACAAAATCCAGTTTAATCAGCATAAAAACCTTCGCTGATTTGTTATCCAAATTGCCTAGCGGACGCAAGACAAAATAAATCCTTTTGGATAGAAATTCCACACTCGCTAGTTGATATTAAACAAATTTCTAGTTAGCAAGAGAAATAAACTAGAAACCATTGGATCTAGATCAATGGTGGACCTCAAATAATCTAAAGTGGATTTCATAAATTATCATTCCCGCTAAAGTTTTCTTTGTCTGTGCTTGTTCAATCAACGAAATCACTGTGCGCTATCGATCTGTTTGTGTTGGAGACATTTACCAACATACACACTCTTTTTGGTCAATTTGGCCTAGTTAAACCACTATCCTAAGTATGATTGACTTAATTGACATCAGACGAGCACTAGATACATTAGCTAGATCACACCCATGCCTACCTTCAGTGAAGGAGGCTAACTTAGCCTTCTCCTACATTCGGGGAGGCTAACTGGAGCACTCCGGGGGTGATCTGAGTGTCATTAATGCCCCATATTGCTAACTGATGGTTACAGTCAGTTAAATAGAGCAGTGAAGGAACCCTCCATCATTAAAATGATTATTTATTGGTTATTTAATGAACTGGAGTCAACAGAGGCACCTCCAACCACTTCTGATGTTCAGTTGCACTTCAGTTAACCTCATCGGGGTTCATTGGAGTCATTGAAGCACTACCACTTTTTGGTTGGCTTTCTATGACATGTGTCTGACCTAATTTCAGTCAGACTCAGTCATTTATTGCACCATGACTTCAGTTAGGGCTCAGTTGATTCAATTAGGGTTTTGATCAGTGGTTAACTGGAGTGTTGACTATGGATTACATTAAGTTAAGCTAGACTCACTCATTGAATTCGAATGACCTCCTTGGGAATTCGAATTTCTTTGTAATTCATGCTTGAAACATGATCATTGTATTGTATTACTCATTATTTGTGTGAATATACAGAGCGGCTACTCATTTTGTATCCCTATTACAAAATTTTCATGACTTATTGTTATTAATCTTTGATGAGACTTGTGTTTAGTCCCTATATTACTGTGACAAATTAATAGTTTGATGGTTGATATCAACCATAGATTTGTGTAAAACTTGTCCGTTCATTATCTCGTCCACCCTGGTTCATTCCCAATACTCAGTCATTCAATTTTGTTGCAGGAAAATGGTTGAAGAAGTTAATGCCTTGGGATGAGCAAGGCATGGCAGTCGACTTCATGATTGAATAAGCTTGGATTCTGCGAAGGCCGTGTTCTTGCTTCTGAAGCAAGTAATACTAGAATTTACGTTCCCATTCTATCAACTTGAGTCTTCATTTGAACATTTTGGTCATTCGATCCACTACACCATACGATTCTACCACTATTCGTGCACTCACGATTATGCATTGTTCTTCTATTCAAAATCTTAGATGAGTGGTTTCGCATTGATTTTATCTATGTTATAGGGTGAAGCTTGCATTACTATGTTTTGCTTGTGGATTATTGTGATGTGCATCCATGTTTTGGTTTGAAGACCAAGGAGTGGAAGAGGCCCAGAATTGGTTAATAAACCTAGTGAAGAGAGGAACCTCACAAACAGATCAAGAGGGGTTGGAAAATCCTTTTTGCACACCCTGAAGAGAACTGGAAGGGAAGGTGTGGTCTGAGGGAACTACAGAGCAGCGAATGGAATAATTCCTTATGTTGGGTGGTGTAGGTACTATGGAGGCCAAGCTAGATCTTGTGTAGGTGTCCATAAATCACTGGTTGAGCTCACTAGCTGAGAAATTCTACCTTTCCACTTCCTTAAGCAGTATGAGAAATCCATATGTAGGTTGGTTTGACCATGTTTTGATGTGTCTGAGTCAGTTCCTTGGTATCTTGCGAAATCCAATTGTATATGGGCTTGGCTGGATAGTATGTGAAAGTCTTGACCGTGTGTGTTATGATCTGGCTGTGTGTAAGTATATTTTTCCCTAGTTCCTTGTGGAAATCATGCCCATCTCAGGGGTGGCAGTTGTGTTGAGAGATTTATTAATCTTTCACATTGATCTAGGAACAAATAATCAATGTCATTAAGAAATAATCAACAAATAACTCAGAAATGGTGTTAATCAAAACTAGAATGGTTTCCTCTCTGTATATTCAATAAACAATGAATAGTTAGAATAATAATGTCAAGCAATAGCTTGAATCAATGAGGAATTCAAATACCTAAGGAGTTCATTTGAATTCAATGAGTGAGTCTAGATTAACTGACTGTATGCCATTGGTTCACACTTAGTTAACCACTTGACCAAAACCCTAATTGACTCACCAAACCCTAACTGAAGTTAGAGTGCAATAAATGACTAAATATCAACTGAAAGAGATCAAACACATGTCATAGAAAGCCAACCATCAAGTGCTAGTTCTTCAATGACTTCAATGAACCCCAATGAGGTTAATTGAAGCTGAACTGATCATCAGAAGTTGGTAGAGGTGCCCATGTTGACTCCAGATCATTAAATAATAATAAACAATCATTAAATAATATATTTAATGAGAGGAGGCACCTTAACTGACTGGTTGAACTGATTGTAACCACCAGTTAGCAATTAGGTGCATTAATATCACTCAGATCACCCCCGGAGTGCTCCAGTTATACTCCTTGACTATAGGAGAAGGCTAAGTTATCCTCCTTGAATGTAGGTAGGCATGGGTGTGACTGGATGATGTCAATTAATTCTCCACTGATGTCAATTAATGTCAATTATACTTAGGATAGTGGTTTAACTAGGCCAATTTGACTAAAAAGAGTGTGTATGGTGGTAAATGTCTCCAACACCCCCCCTTAAGCTATACTCAGGAAGAGTTAGAAAACATAAATGCATAAAAATGCTAGGGCCCCATCAACAAAGGCCATAGGTCACCCTGTACAATAAAGTAACTACTTAATATAACCAAGGAAGCGGGAAAAACCTCATGGGAAAAATACCCCCCCTCCAACTAAGCAGTAAATCAAGAATTGGTTCTTCTATGCAGCAGTATCCTGAGACTATGCATGTGAACCTATGAATCCAAAATAAATGAATATGTCTGGAGGAATATTCCACTTTGGAATAATAACAACGCACTCAACTAAATCATAAATATAAACAGCAGTACGATGAAAACTGGACCCAAGTAGAGTAGCTGAAATCATCTGAAGAAAGAGGAAAGGTTCTTGAGGATTCAAACCATGTGTGGAACACTAAAGAAACTGATATGTTTCAGCCTTGAACAGAAAAACATGAGTGGTAAAATCCACCCCAATTTTTAGGAGCAAGTGTCCAAGCGGATGCAGAATGTATTCCTCTTTACTGGTTCTGTGAGGAGATGAGCATGTGACCAAAGGTAGAGAAGCCATGGGACTCTGGAGAGAGAATGCTTGAGATACATAATCTGATATAGCTTCAGAAATAGCTAATGATTCACAAAATAAAATATCAGCAACCTCATAAGAGCAAACTAACACCAAATCCCCAGCAGCAAAATTGAAGAAGAACTGCGGTACTTGATTTTTCACACCGGAATTGGTGAGAGCAGCTACAAGCATGACTGAAAGCTCTTGGATTTTAAAATATGAACCAAATAATATCATATCAGAAATTAAATCAGTTCTAAATAAGTTCACAACAGATCCAAAACTGTGAAATGAAATCAAATCCCCATCAATAGTTTCGAAGGAGACTTGCGGTACTTGTTTCTTCACACCGTTGATGAGAATAGCTACAAGCAGTACTGAAGGTTTATGAACCTGAAATTTTGAACCAATAAATATCATATCAGATCCAATAAGGTTCATATCAGATCCAAAATTATGGTCAACCGAGACGGTGGATGCACAGTTGTCTTTTTCTTCAAAATTCTGAATTTTGGTGCATGCAATCCTGCAAGAATTTGCTGGAAGATCTAGATCATGGGGAGTGAATTGATCACTCTTGTAATCTGATATTTTTTCCAAAATATCCAAGGTATTACATATTTTCACACCATCAGCAACATTATTGGAAGAAAAATCAAATTTCTCTTCACTTTTGGAAGCAATTACTGGTAAATTTTGCACAGAATTCAAAGGAAAATCACCGGTGAATGTTTGCATGGAAGTGCAGTAGTATTTTTATTCAATATAAGAAATTTGAATGTCTTGTTCTATTTCAGCAATATGAGGAGATGGGATATCATATATCTCATGAAATTTTGGAGCATTAGGAGAAGGAGTCACTGCTTGGAGACTTTCTTCAATTCGAATTGAATGTGTAGAAGATTCTGCTTCATCTTCATCTTGAACAACTTCATCAGAGAGAGTAGAGGCTGAGAATTTTTAGTAAAGAACTATTGTGGTTCTAGATGTGATCTCCAAATTTCTATTGTGATCCTCATTGTTCTTGCCAAAGGTTCTGTCCAATTTTGTCCAGATATCCTTTGGGTATTCAACAGAACCAATAAGGTAGCGCAAGATAGGAGAAAGGGCCAGACATATTGCTTGAAAAGCTCTATCACCATCATTTAGCTAGTCATTATAATTCTCATAAGACTCTTTTCCAAGTCCAATAGACACCTCATAGAGACCTCGTCTCTTCAAAGATGCAATCACCTTCAACTTCCATTTCGAATAGCTTGGGAATGGGGTGAGAAGAGGGATTGATGACTCCATTCGAAGTTGTACCTATTAAAAACTGCAAAAAAAAAGGGGCACCGTAAGGTTAAAAAACTTGCAAAATTTAGGCTTTCATCACACCTAGCATAGTCAATCAAGCAATCTTCATCAACAAGTTATTTACTTGGGGTATTGAGTGGTAAGCCTTGGCTTCTGGTGCAGTGCTGGATTTTTTAGCTATTGCTCAAATTTCATGCAAAAATATGTGAAAAAACTTTTTTTCAAGAGATAGAGCTTTGTCCCGGCATAAGCTCTAATACCATATTAATATTTCACATTGATATAGGAACAAATAATCAATCTCATCAAGAAATAATCAACAAATAACTCAGAAATGGTGTTAATCGGAACCATAATGGTTTCCTCTTTGTATATTCAATAAACAATGAATAGTTACAATAACAATGTCAAGGAATAGCTTGAATCAATGAGGAATTCAAATAACTAAGGAGGTCATTCGAATTCAATGAGTGAGTCTAGCTTAACTGACTGTAAGGCATTGGTTCACACTCAGTTAACCACTTAACCAAAACCCTAATTGACTCACCAAACCCTAACTGAAGTTGGAGTGCAATAAATGACTGAATATCAACTAAAAGAGATCAAACACATGTCATAGCAAGCCAACCATCAAGTGCTAGTGCTTCAATGACTTCAATGAACCCTGATGAGGTTAACTGAAGCTGGACTGACCATCAAAAGTTAGTGGAGGTGCTCCTGTTGACTCCAAATCATTAAATAGTAATAAATAATCATTAAATAATATATTTAATGAGAGGAGGCACCTTAACTGACTGGTTGAACTGATTGTAACCACCAGTTAGCAATTAGGTGCATTAATATCACTCAGATCACCCCATGGAGTGCTCCAGTTAGCCTCCTTGACTGTAGGAGAAGGCTAAGTTAGCCTCCTTGACTGTAGGTAGGTGTGGGTGTGATTGGATGATGTCAATTAATGTCAATTATACTTAGGATAGTGGTTTAACTAGGCCAACTTGACCAAAAAGAGTGTGTATGGTGGTAAATGTCTCCAACAAGATTGATGAACACAACTGGCCTATGGTTGGGTGGAACATTGCAGTCACATAGATAGTTGCGTGACAACTCCATCATCAAAATAAGTATTCTTTGTCTTTCTTGTTTATGCATTGTAGTTTCTTATGAAGGAATAGGTTGAATTGATGATGATGAATGCTTGCAATGAAGGAAGTATGATTTACTGTTGAATAAGTATCTCTGTTATGCTAGTTTATACCATGTATTTGTCTATGAAATGTTGTGTCCATGTTGAATTCTTGTTGATGATTAAGTAGAGGTTTAGTTGTGTATGTTCCCCTACATTTTACTCCTATATATGCCTTGTGTTTTTGAAATGCATTTTTCTTAAGTCCGTGGAGGCTAAAATCCTGGTGACAGGATCTGAATGCATGTGATTTAATGTTTCCTCCCCTTCGAATCCACTTAATGAAAGAATAAAGTGGAAACCGGAAAAGGGAAGTGAAACAAGGAAAAAAGTTAGTTTTCCACACCCCGGGATTCGTCTGCAGAAGGCGAAAAAGAGGAAAAGCAATGAAAAATTCCAAGGAAAGGTCGAGTTTTTGACTTCCAAACCGTCGCAAAAAGAGGAAAGGAGAAAGGCAAAAATCGACAAATATGGAAAAGTTGAAGTCAAAAGATGGATTTCCATGTTCTGAAGTCGAAAGTCGGAAAGCGGAAGGTCGAAAGCCGGAAAGCAGGAAACCGACGGGAGAGGTAATCATTTCATGCATTTCTGCATTCCGAGGTTGGAAGGCAGAAAGAAAAAGTGCGGAAGGAAGATTAATGGTTGAAAAATTCCTTCGAATGTTAAAGTTTCGATTCTTGAGTTCCTAGTTCGGAAGGCAGAAAGAGGAAGTACGGAAGGCAGATTAATGGTTGAACACTTCCTTCGATTGTTAAAGTTCTAATTCCTGAGTTTCAAGGTCGGAAAGGAAGAAGGAGAAATCATGGAAGGCGGAGGAATGGTTTAATATCTCCATCACACATGATGTTTCCCACTCCCGAGCTCTACAAGCAGAAGACGTAAAGTGAATGTACGGTGGGAGGAGTGCGGAAAGAATAGGTTCAGTGTGGAAATGGTGTTTTTGGTCGCAGAAATGATATGTGAATGGTGGAAATAATTTTATAGTGCTTTCTAAGCCTGAGAATAAATGTTGAAGAGTGTGTTTAAAAGGAGAACAAGGGTTCTTGAAGTAAAATTTTTAATAATTCCGCATTATGGGGTATGGGGATGTTACATTGTGGTATCAGAGGTGCTGGTTGCATCATTGGGCCTGGATGGGCTAGAATGAGTAGTTAAAAGAGATAAGAGTACCCTCTGATACCAACATTGTAGTACACTACATTGTGGTATCAGAGCTGCTGGTTGCAACATTCATCCTGGAAGGGCCAGAATGAGTTGTTAAAAGAGATAATAGTACCCTATGATACCAACATTGTAGGACACTAGATTGTGGTATTAGAGTTGTCGGTTGCAACATTGGGCCTAAATGGTCCAAGTGAACAGTTGCTAAGTGTTTTTGAATTCTGAGATTGTCTAATGGTGTGTTTGATTAACACATTTTTGCAGATTCATAGTGTATCTGAAAAGTGGGCTTTGGCTCAGCCATGAGAACCTATGACATGAATGATGTGCAGGTTCCCTATGAGCACGAGGAAGGTGCTATGGGGGAAAATGTTCGAGTTGGAAATGTTGAAACAAAGTCTAATGGAAAAATATTTCAAGAGACTCTATGAGATTTTCCAGCAACCATGAGAAGCTTAAGGGTGGAGATGAAAAGTTACAGGGAAGATAATGAAATATTGGTTAAGGCTCATGAAGAGAAAAATCATCTGAATGCAACAATGCTCTTGAGTTTGACAGACATCCAGAGGAGGATGAACTCTGGACATAGGGAAGTAAATTTGGAAGGAAGTAAGAGCGACGCTAGAAGAAGAAAAATGTCTTCTAGTGGATCATATGACTCTGAAGAACCCACTGGGGGTTCAATTTCTTCTTCTCACAAGAATAATAAAAAGAGGCACTACCAGAAAAACTCACGTGATGAATTCAAGAAGGCTAATCCTCCTATGTTTGATGGTGTGGTAAAGAATGGTTAAGAAACCGAAGCTTGGCTCCTTGGGATGAGAAAATATTTACAAGTCCAAGAATATGCTGGAAATATGAAGGATAGGGTATCCATCTTCAATTTGACTGGAAGAGCATCCATATGGTGGGAGCACTTCAGGTAAGTGAAGAAGATCAGTGAAAAGAAGAATGCGTGGAAGTAGTTCCAGAATTTTTTCAACCAGAAGTACCTCTATGATAGGTACTATGATGATAATATTAAAGAATTCCATGAGCTGAGATTGGGGTAGAAAACCATGGAAGAGTATGCAAATAAATTCTTGGAGTTGTTGAGGTATGTCAGGTACATCAAAGATGATAAAGTAAAAATCCAGCGTATTCTGAGTGGGTTTCCTCAGTCTTACAAATAATTGATTTTTATGAACTCAGAACTTTAGAAGACGCTCTAAGAAAGTTTAAGTATTGTTATGATCAGAATATAGGAAAACCTGATTACCATAAGACATGGAAGGACAAGAGAAATGAGAAGTATGACCAAAGGAATAAAGGTTTCAAACCCTCTAACTTTCGAAACTAGTAGAAGAAACAATCACAAGTTGTGACTAAGCCAGCCAAAGTGATGGGAGAGAAGCCAAGAGATCCAAAAGAAGTCAGTGAACCTATCCAATGTTGGAGATGTGGAGGACCCCATCTGCGTAGAAATTGTCCACTTGAGAATGAGAATGTGAGGCAAGTTTATAACATTCAAGAAGATGAAACATTGGGTCAAGTAGCAAGGACTATCCCTAGAATTTATGTAGCATTAGAAGACCTCCAGGCATATCATCAATCAACTGTGGTTGATGTTGTAGGTAATATTGCTGAGCAATATATTTCTATTTTGATTGACCCTGGATTTAATCACATTTTATTACTCCTAGAGTTGTTGAGAAATATTCTTTTAAGAATTTAAAGCATAACAAGTCATGGTTAGTCTAACTATCCACTGGAACTAAGAGAAAAGTTAGTGAAGAAAGATTGGTTACTTATGCAGATATGAATGTTCTACCACTTGGTTCCTATGACATTCTCATTGGAATGGATTGGTTGGAAGAACACAGAGTAAAGCTTGACTATTACAACAAGACCTTTGAGTATATAGATGAAGAAGGAAACTTAAGGGTTGTAAGAGGAATTCCAAAGGTGATATCTGTTAGGAATATTTCAGCCACGCAGCTGAAGAAGTTATGTATGAAAGGTTGCAGAGTGTATGCATCTCATGTGTTGGACGCATAAAAGGATGAAACTCCTCGGTTGGAGGATTTTCATGTGTTGCAAGAATTCAAGGATGTTTTTCCTGATGAAATTCTAGGGATTCCTCCAAATAGGGACATTGATTTCACAATTTAACTTGTGCCAGGAGCAGCACTAGTGTCCAAGACACCCTACATGATGAGTACACAAGAAATGTTGGAGATGAATATGCAGCTGCAAGAATTATTGGAAAAGAATTATATTAGGCCAAGTGTGTCTCCTTGGGGAGCACGAGTTCCATTTGTAAAAAAGAAAGATGGTACACTCAGGTTGTGTATTGATTACAAGTAGCTGAAAAAAGTCACTATGAAGAATAAATATCCTTTTCCTAGGATTGATGACCTCTGTGATCAAATGAGAGGAGAAAAGGTATTTTCCAAGATTGACTTAAGGTCTGGCTACCATCGGGTAAGAATCAAGGATGAAGACATTCATAAGACAACCTTCAGAACAAAGTATGGACATTATGAGTTTGTAGTGGTACCATTTGGTCTCACAAATGCACCAACTACATTTATGTGCCTTATGAATAGTGTCTTCAGCAGGTATTTGGACAAGTTTCTTCTTGTTTTCCTTGATGACATTCTTATTTACTCTAAGAACGAGGAAGAGCATGAAGAAAATATGAGATTGACATTGCAATTGCTCAGGGAGCATAATTTGTATGCAAAGTTGAGAAAGTGTGACTTCTATAAAGATAGGATTCGTTATTTGGGTCACATTATCTCAGATGAGGGCATATCTGTAGACCCTGAAAAGATTGAGGCCATTATGAATTGGCCTACCACAAGAAATGTGATAGATGTAAGATATTTTATGGGCCTTGCAGGTTACTACAGGAGATTCATTGAAGGATTCTCCAAGGTTTCACATTCCATCACTTCTTTGCAAAAGAAGGGAATACAATTTGAATGGACACCAAGGCGTGAAGAAAGCTTCCAGCAATTGAAGAATCTCCTCACAAGTGTACCGGTTTTGAAAATTGCAAACGTACAAAAATATTTTTTGGTGTGTACTGATGCATATAATCAAGGACTTGGAGGAGTTCTTATGAAATACAACCACGTGGTATTGTATGAATCAAGAAAGTTGAAGGATCATGAGAAGAATTATGCCACTCATGATCTAGAACTTGCAGCCATAGTACATGCTCTCAAGATGTGGAGGAATTATGTAATGGGATGAAAATTTGAGTTAAGGACAGACCACTGTGGCCTCAAGTATTTGTTTGATCAGCCTACTCTAAATGCTAGGAAAGCTAGATGGCTAGAGTTTTTATGTGAGTTTGATTTTGAAATCAAACATATAAAAGGAAAATAAAACAAGGTGGCTGATACACTTAGTAGGAAGGTGCATGAAATGCATGTGGCGTCTCTTAGAATTTTCCAGACATATTTGAGACAACAACTTATTAATCACACTACTGAAGATGAAATGTATGTGAATATCAAGAAAAAATTGTAGCAGAAAAGTCCTAAGAAGAGGTATGAGGGATATACATTAGAAGAAGATGGACTTCTTGTTTATAAAAGCAAAATTTATATTCCAAATGTAGCAGATTTGAGGAGAATTGTTATGGATGAGATCCATCAGACTCCATATTCTGTTCATCTAGGATACCATAAGACAATTGCTACAGCTAGAAAGAAGTATTTTTGGCCAGAAATGAAGAAGGAAATTGATGAGTATATTTCAAAGTGCATGAAATGTCAGTAGGTGAAGGTTGAGCATCAACACCCAATAGGTTTGTTGCAACCTTTTCCAGTTCTAGAATGGAAATGGTAAGTCATTTCCATGGATTTTATCACAGGATTGCCAATGGCTTGGAGACAACATGATTCCATCATGGTTGTGGTGGACAAGTTGACAAAGGAAACACATTTGATACCGGTTAAGTCCAGATATAAAATTGATTCCATTGAAAAAATATTCATGAAAGATATTTTCAGATTGCATGGATTTCCTGAGGCAATAGTCTCTGACCGAGATCCTAATTTCACTTCCAATTTTTGGAAGGGTCTATTTGCAGATTTGGGTACAAAGTTGAACTTCATCATTGCCTACCATACTTAGTATGATGGTCATACAGAGAGAGTGAATCAAGTGCTTGAAGACATGCTTCACATGTATGTGATGGACAAACCAACCAAGTGGTAGGATTATTTACACTTGGTAGAGTTTTCTTATAATAATGGGAAGAAAACATCCTTGTGGATGAGTCCATAAGAATCTTTGTATGGAAGAAGGTGTAGGACACCTGTGACATGGGATGATCCAGTGAATAGGATTGTACTTGGTGCAGAATTGCTCAAGGAAATGGAGCAGGAGGTTGCAAAACTCAAGCAGAAATCGAAGGCAGTGCAAGACAGACAAAAAATCTATGCAGACAAGCATAGAGTGCATAGAGAATTCAATGTTGGGGATCATGTTTATCTTAGAGTGAGGGAAAGGAAGAGTTCCTTGAAGCTTGGAAGTTTTTCCAAGCTGTCACCTAGATATCGTGGGTCATTTGAAGTGCTTGAAAGAATAGGGCCAGTTGCATATAGACTTCCATTTTCTGCTAGCACTAGAGCTCATAATTTTTTTCATGTTTCTTTGCTTAAGAAAAATGTACATGATCCTAACCATGTGATAAATTGGGATGTGATTCAGGTGGAACCTGAGGGATATTTCCAAACTGAGCCATTGTGCATCCTCAATAAAAAGGTCACAGTCCTCCAGAATCGAGCCATTGGACAAGGGAAGGTGTAGTGGGAGAACTACAGTCCTGAAGAGGCTATGTGGGAGGTGGAGGATGCCATGCGATTGGCACATCCTTTTTTGTTCAATTTTGTAAAGCACTGAGGATAGTGCTGTTGTAACATGGAGGGGAATGTAATACCCTGGTTTTGACCCCATGGTATTTAAATTTTACATGATGTATATATTGTATTTGAATCATGGAAAGGAGATCAAGGGAAAGGCCCTGCCATCAATTTGGTTTTTTGTGTATAGGTGATCAAGGTCGATGCCTATGGTGATAGTGCTAAGTCAAGAACAATATATATTTTGATATATCATGTAACTATGCAATTAGTAAAATACCACAACTAGCTATGGGACTGCAACATGAAAGAGATGGGGGCATGATTTCATAGAGGAATGGGGAGGAATTTAAACCAGTAGATGCTAGGTGAGTGATTGCAGGTTCAATCCTCACGAAACCCAGTTTAATCAACATATAAACCTTCATTGATTTGTTGTCCAAGTCGCCCAACGGACACGAGACAAAATGAATCCTTTTGGATAGAAATTTTGCGCCCGCTAGTTGATATTAAATAACTTTCTATTTATCCAGTGAAATGAACTAGAAATCGTTGGATATAGATCAACGGTGGACCTCAAATAAACTAAAGAGGATTTCATAAAGTATTTCACCCACCAAAGTTTTCTTTATTCATGCTTGTTCACTCAGCGAAATCATTGTGTGCAATCAATCTGTTTGATGGTTGATCTCAACCGTAGATTTGTGTAAAAGTTTCCCATTCATTAGCTCATCCACCCTGGTTCATTCCTGGTACTCAATCATTCAATTTTCTTGCAGGAAAATGGTTGAGGTATTTAATGCCTTAGGTAGAGCAAGGCATGGTAGTCAACTTCATGACTGAACAAGCCTGCATTTTACAGAGGCCGTGTTCTTGCTTCTATAAAAAGTAAAACTAGAATTTGTGTGCCCAATCTGTCAACCCAAGTCTTAATATTAATATTTTGGTCATTCAAACCATTACACCATATGATTCTACCACCATTTATTCACTCAGATTATGCATTGTTTTGCTATTCAGAGTCACAGACGAGTGGTTTCGTAGTGATTTTCTCTGTGTTATAGGGTGAAGCCTGTGTTGCTGTCTTTTCCTTATGGATTTTTGTGATGTGCGTCCCTATTTTGGTTTGAAGACCAAGGAGTGGAAGAGGCCCAGAATTGGCTAATAAGCCTAGTGAAGAGAGGAACCTCACACACATATCAAGAGGGGCTGGAAAATCCTTTCTATACACCCTGAAGAGCATTGGAAGGGAAGGTATGTCCTGAGGTAACTATGGAGCAGTGAAGGGAATACTTCTTTGTGTTGGATGGTGTAGGTACTATGGAGGCCAATCTAGGTCTTGTGTAGGTGTCCATAGCCTTGTGGTTGAGCTCACTAGTTTATAAATTCTACCTTTCCACTTCCTTAGCAGTATGAGAAATCCATCTGTAGGTTGGTTTGACTATCTTTTGATGTGTGTGGGTCATTGCCTTAGCACCCTGTGAAACCCAATTGTATATTGGCTTGGATGGACAGTCTGTGAAACCCAATTATGTGTTGGCTCAATTGTGCGTGTTATGATCTGGTTGTGTGTAAGTCTATTGTTCCCTATCTCCTTGTGTAAATCATGCCCAACTCGGGGGTGGAAGTTGTGTTGAGAGATTGATGAGAACAACTGGCCTATGGTTGGGTGGAACGTTGCATCCACATAGCTAGTTGTGAGACAACTCCATCATCAAGATAAGTATTCTTTGTTCGTCTTGTTTATGCATTGTAGTTTCTTATGAATGAATAGATTGAATTGATGATGATGAATGCTTGCAATGAGTGAAGTAGGTTTTACTATTGAATAAGTATCTTTGTTATGCTGGTTTATGCCAATGCTATTTTCCTATGAAATGGTGTGTTCAGTTTGAATGCTTGTTGATGATTAAGTAGAGGTTTACTTCTGTATGTTCCCTTGCATTTTACTCCTATATATGCGTTTTGTTTTTGAAATGTATTTTGATTAAGTCCTTGGAGGCTAACATCCTAGTGGCGGGATCAGAATGCATGTGATTCAGTGTTTTCGCCCCTTAGAATCTGCTTAAGGAAATTGGAAGGCGGAAACCGAAAAAGGGAAGTGAAACAAGGAATAAAGTTAGTTTTCCGCACCTTCGGATATGGCTAGGGAAGGAGGAAAAGAAATGAAAATTCCAAGGAAAGTTCAAGTTTCTGACTTCTGAACTGCTGCGGAAATTGGAAAGGAAGAAGGCAAAAATCGACAAATCTGGAAAAGTGGAAGGAAAAAGATGGATTTTCGCGTTCTGAAGTCGGAAGTCGGAAAGCAGAAGGTCAAAAACCAGAAAGTCGGAAACCAGTGGGAAATGTAGTTATTTCATGCATTTTCGCATTCCGAGGTCGAAAGGCAGAAAGTGGAAGTGCGGGAGGAGGATTAATGATTGAACACTTCCATTGAATGTTAAAGTTTTGATTCCTTAGTTCCGAGGTCAGAAGGTAGAAAGTGGAAGTGCAGAAGGAGGATTAGTGGTTGGATACTTCCATTGAATGTTAATGTTTTGATTCCTGAGTTCTGAGATTGGAAAGGAAGAAGGAATAAGCATGAAAGGTGGAAGGCAGAGGAATGGTCAAATATCTCCATTGCACATGGTGTTTCCGATTCCTGAGCTCTGCAAGAAGAAGATAGAAAGAGGAAGTGTAAAGTGTGGAGTGTGGAAATGTTGTTTTCGATCACAGAAAGGATCCGAGAAGGGAAGAAAGTTAGTTACAGTGCTTTCTAAGCCTGAGAATAAATGTTGAAGAGTGTGTTAACACCCATGCCCTGTGTTTCGAAAGGTGACAAGGGTTCTTGAAGTAATTTTTTTAATAATTCAACATTATGGGGTATGGGGATGTTACATTCATTATCTTACCCATGAACAATATTCAATGCCCATTAGTACATGTGTTATACATTATTTTGGTAATTCAAAGGATTAGAGTTGAATTTGGTCCTCATCATGTGTAAAAACATTAGTAGCCCAATTTTATCTAATATTGATGTGTATAGGTTGTAGTGATGCATTCCATTTGTATATATTGAATCCCATCTGTAATGTCCCAAATTTTGCATTGGGTCACAAGAGCCAAATCACATTTTCCATATTCATTAAAGTTGTCAAATTGATGCTAAAGGTCAAATAATTGCCAAGGAGGAAAATCACTAGTTTCCTAGGTTGAGGGTGGAAGCTTTGAGATTTGGAATAAGGGGGACAATAAATGATGTTTAGACATTAGAAGGAATAAAATATTTATTTAATAATGTCAATTAAATGAATGCAAGTGAATAATGAAATGGCTATGGAAAATGGAGACATATGGAGACTATGGGGCCCACTTAAGCTAGAATTCCTATGTTAAATAGCATCCACCTCTTGCAATTTCAAATCTATTGAAAGAATAATGTTTTGGATGGATTATAAGGTCAATATAATTTTCCATATACTTCATAGGTCGAATTTGGGATGAAGTGTAACCTACATGAGAAAGGAAAATCCAAATGGGGAGTTTCATGGACACTTGGCTAGATTCCCCTTACACTTATGACATCGATGACAACAATGATGGAGATTCTATGATAGTTATGACACAAGTCATATATTAAGGCTGACATATGACATCTATGACATGTCAGGTTGAAATATAGCATCCAATATAGCTCTCACGTGATTTGAAGAATCCCAATGGGTTCCTACTCAATTTGGGAGAAGATGGAAGGTGAAGAGAGAGGCCACATGGCATTGCATGAGAAACCACACCAATTCGACTTGGATTTGGATTATTTATGTATTTGGAAGCTGAGGAAACCATTAATGTTTATAAAATATAGGGATCATCCATGAGAAGGATCTTTTTGATTAGTTGTGAAATTTGTTGTTGTGAAGAGAGAGAGCTAGTGAGTGACTAGTTCATGTTTGAGCAAATTTCGAGGGTGAAAGATTCCCATCCTAATTGGTGATTGGAGAGGCCACTCAGGTATTTCAAGGAGCTTCAATGTAGTTATAATATATAGGTTCAGCAACAGCAGCTCATGGACACTTCAGGATTCAACTCATTCCCTCTCCCATCTCACATTCTTTCACCATATTTCAGCTCGGTGGAGTGAGGCATACTTGGTGAGCCATTTATCTTTTTGAGAGATCTCCTATTGCTCCATAATTTTTTATTATGATGTAAATACTCTTATCTCTCTTTTGAGAAATTTATTAGGTCAAAAGGCCAATAAATCTCATGCATTACTGATCAAGAATAAAGAAACAATGTGTTATCACTCCATGAAACTCCTCTAGGTTGTAGCTCAAGGATGCTTGGAAACTTACAATTTTTTTAGGGTTTTCTAATATGGATCAAGTCAGTTGACCTATATAACCTTTCCACTCTAAAGGCATGCATAAAACTCACTCAATTACAAAGCTTTTGGTTACAATTGCTCAGAAGTTGACAATAAGGTGGAGGGATGAATGACTCATCAGGATGGCAGATTTACATACAAACCACATGCATATAAATGGATAAATCATGATGGGGATGGAACATATAAATCAAATTGCACTAAAAAACCAATAGGATGACAGCTATCAGCTATTAATCAATCTGAAAATGACCTAAATACACATTCAGGCATAAGTACAGTAAAGAAAGGGATGATGGCTGAACAAATCATAACAAAAGAACTTATATTCATAAAGAGTAAAATGACAAACTGAAAGAATAATAGGCTTATAAATCCCTGAAGTTGAACCTTTATTATAAAATCAATCTTAGGATTTATAGCCTTTTACAAAATAGACAAGTCCTAAAACTTGGATCTGTTTTTTAACAAAAATAATCAAAAGTAACAGTTTTTGCAAATTAGGGTTTGAAACCCTACCTAACTACTTGTCTAAATATAATGAAGATTTAGTTCACTGACTGAACATTAAATAACTGAAGTAGTCACTAATGATCACTGCTGCTGGTCCACTGTTAGTTAACCCACTGATTTCTCCTTAACAATTTGGGTTGATGAGTTTATGGTGTTGTTTTGTCATAATAGATCTAAAAGACCCTTTTTGATACTTATGCAAGCACCTTTTATCTTTAACTTACACCCCTAAGCCATATGTAGTTGCCAAAATCTGGTTCTATCTGTCAAAAACTTGCTTTCTATAGAAATTCGGGCCAGCAGTAGATTAATTTTACCCACAACAATTATCAATTGATCATGCAAAATTGCTAACAATGGAGACTGAATATGGAGCTGTAACACAAAATTATATTAATTGAGTGTACAATAGCCAACCCTGTAATAACATAGGTTGCTGAATATATAGAATACATCAATAGGTCAAATGCATAAGGAGGCATCCAAAACTAGCATAAAGCAGGCTTACCCAAAATAGGCAAATCCCCCATAGGTGTAAAAAGCTGATCCCAAATCTGTCATGAGGCTCACAAATTGGCAAGGGCACATGGGAAAGATAATGAGTGGTGAAATGGCAGCTCATACATGATTTTGCATGGAGGAAAGAGTGGAGGATGAAAGGGGCAAAAAACAAGTTCACCTCACCTAGTCTTGCTTTCCTATATGCCTTAAAACACTGAAAAAGCAGTCAATAAAGAAGAAAAAGAAGAAGGGCGCCTAGGAGGCCAGGAATAAAGTAGATTTGATTCCTAAGGCTTTCCCAAGCACTACATGAGTCAAATATGGCAATTTTGACCTCTATGGATAGGCAATTAACAACTTGCACATGGTGGGACTCATGAAC
>LPNX010342942.1:13013-23481 GCA_001517045.1 Pseudotsuga menziesii
TTGTGGTTTTAGGTCATGTTCATGGTCAATGAGCCTTACAGATCCATTTATGGTGTAAGACACTTGCTTTTCTCCCATGACTCTAGTCAAGGCCTTGAAACCCATTCCATTGTGAAAAAACTCTTGAATGTGTTCATATCCAATTTGTATACCAAATATCACTTTAAAGGGTGTATGTTATGTTTGATGGCTTTAATAATTGCTCATCACCTCAAGAATCTGATGTCAAGGCATGCTTTCCTCTATTTCTTCCCCCACCATGGTCCAAGACCCATCCCTAGTGCACACAACCTCATAAAACCACCCATATCTCACTTAAGGAAAATGATCTCCTATAAAGTACATATTTTGTGGTTTAAGGTCTTCTTCACGGTCCTTGGTCTCTAAATGCTTCATATAGGACCTAAGGGCCTTATTTTCCTCCCATGTTGACTATTAAGGCCTTGAAACCCATCCCTACTATCGAAGGTATTATAGTAGCAACCATACTCCACTTGGAGGCCAAACATTCTCTTCAGAGGGCCAATGTAATGGTTTCAATCCTTGTTTATGGGCCATGAGCCTTGTATGCTTCATTTGGAGCGTAATTACCTATTTTTTCTCGTTTTACAATGGCCAAATCCTAGAAACCTATACCTAACGTAAAATACCTCCTAAGAGTACCCAAATTACTGTGGACCGCCAAATATTATTATTAGAGGGACTATGTGGTAGTTTGAAGTTTTGGTCATGGCCTAAACATTCATTTTCTATTATTTTCAAAATAAACAATTACTTATGTATAAACATAAGAAGTATTAATATAAACATGTAGATATCTTGAAGACCTCTCCAACAAGCTAAGAAATTTCAAAAATTGATGATGGTGGTAGAAAGTTATGGAAAAATTACCAAAATATTGTTTTATATTAAAAATAATATACATGTGTTTGGGAACACGCACTCATTATCATTGCATTGCATGCATGTTCCTAAAGCATGTGCACATTCTTGTGCATGACTATTTGGAAAAAATCACACCAGTTTGGAAGACACCTAACTGATAGATACATAAACATGTGTATGTTCCTACATAATAATTGTTTGTGTACCCATTGCCACTTTTGTGTCCAACATTATCTTACAAGTGCCCAGATATACTGGTCTCACGGGAAATTCTCTTAGGTAACTACAATTATACTCTTTGTCGTCACTTGTTTGCAAACCTTCTACTTTGTGTGTGATTATAGGAAGTGGTAAAATCAATCAAACCTCTTACAAGTCAAGGGGTAGAAATGGTCACTAGAATTTTATGGTTACAAAGTTGCAAATCAATCCAATCCAATATTCTGATAGCAAACAACTACCACTTTTAGTTGTATTTTTTGCTAATAATATTGTTTAGTTGTTCTTTGTAATGTGGTTTGAAATTGCATGTCATTGTCAATCCAAGCCTTTTAATTATTTTTTAATGATAAAATTAAAAACCCAAGATTATATTTATCTAAACATACAAAATTATATTTATCAAAACAATATGCTTTTACATTTTCTTATAAAAGTAAAACTAACTTATATTATTAAATCTTATCCAAAAAAAATTAACACTAATCTAAAACTTAATATGTATTGTTTATAAATTCAATCTCAATTTTTAATATCGTTATATTTGTGAAGTGTATTTAACCTATTTCATTTTAAAAATCCAACTGTAAATGAATGTAAAAAAAAGGCTCGATCTCGCTCAATATGAATTATTTATTTATAAATTCAATCTCAATTATTAATATCATTATATTTGTGAATTGTATTTAACTTATTTCACTTTTAAAAATTTAACTTTAAACAAATGTCTCCTAATTAATAGTTATTAAAATAAAATACACTAGAGCTACGATGTCGGTAATTAGGTCGTAGGAGTAGGCGTTTTTTATGAAGTTTTTTTTGAAAACACTGTTCATGATCTCGTTGGTTTTGCTAGTGTCACTCAGATATTCAGATATCCATTGATTTCATTGATTTCTAGCATTCCTCTTGACGTGCCCTCCAGTGATCCAATGTAAGGTAGAGCCTCTTTGTTCAAAACTCAAAGATCCGACTAAGAAAAATACAATCCAGGCTGAATGGGAGGTTTTGGTAGAATTTGAGGAGCTCTTCGTAAACCTCATAGCCGATAACGCCAGTCTGAAAGTTTCTACTATTCTGGAAGATACCAAGAGCGGTAATCACCCGTGAGCAGTAGGGAGACATGTGCAGATTGCGTGGAGAACACAATAAAAAGAGCCACAGTGAAGAGAGGAGATTACCGGAGTTGTCTATCCGCGTGTGAGCGTGCGGGGAGCCATCGTGTTACAGATCTATGATTTGGGGAGCCACTGGACGGAGAGAGAGACATGGGGTTGAGTCTGCTGGAGTGCTATACCGGGAATTTACTGTTTCTGACAGAGCAGACTGGCTGGCGCTAATGTGCCCAATCTGTTATGCGGATCTCTCTCCGCCCCCAACCGCGTCTGCCCATTTCTTAAGCTTCAATACATGCTACCTGTACAAGGATGCCCGCAATAGAAGGACTGCTGCTCAGCTCTCCTCCGTCTGATCCAATGTTGTTCAAGGAGAAATTAGTGTGTACACAAGATGAAATAAAACTTGATGTGTGCATCTTCTGCTTAATGATTTGGGTATTTTTGTCCAGATATCTGTGTTTCTGTTTAATAATTTGGTATCTTTGTTCAAATATATTTGGATTCTATGGTGTATTTGGGTATATTTGTTCCAAAATTCGATTTCTGTGTGGTGTATTTAGTCCTCCATTATTTTATTCTTAATGCAATTGTTTGGTCACTTGTGGTTTATATAATATTTAAGAGGAATTATTGCTGATTTGAATTGCTATATGTTTAGTTTCAATTTGAGAGTTTAATTCTGACATTTGCAGACAGAACCCCAATGTCGGATAAGAAGCGGGTCTGTAGCACCTTGATTGTGTCCTTCCAGGAATGCAATGTCCTATGTGTTGCCCACCATCTTGCCAAGGTCTCTTCTAAAGTGAAATCCAACGCTGCAAAGGTCTCTGCTAAAGTGAAATCCAACGTTGCAATCCTCTTCTCTAGCATGCTCCGTTTCTCAACTTGTTCCCTAAATTTGGTTTAGTTAGTCATGGCAATGTACTCGGCCTACTCCTACTATATATATGGGGTAAATAGCTGGGTTGGAGAGTTTGTTAGCTGGCCGGAGGGGGAGCGCGATGGATGGGTTTTTCTGATCTATAGCTGAAGTAATGTACTTATTTATGATAAATGTCAACAAAATTATAATGCAAGAAAGAAGAACAAAAGTGAACGGGATGACCACAAATTGTGTATCCGTACGAAAGGAACTGGGGAAGAACCGCTCGCCTGGTGTTCATATGATAAATCACCCTTAATGGTTTCAAACCTGTATGGTCAGGTTATCCCTAGGTCTGTTACTTGGAAGTCTACTCGCTTTGGGTATAAGTTCCCAGGAAACATTTTAATTGTTGTTGCCAACAGAGTTTTGTCCAACCATTAAAACTAGAACAACTCGTTAATATGGCTTTTAAAATTGGCTTCCAGCTTTAAGAGAAATTGTGCAGTGTTCGATGACATTCACTACAGATGTCTCTCCCATAATTAATATATACCTCAAAGTTGCATATGCTTCTTCCAGAATTAATATATTTTCCCATCCATGATAAAAGAAAATCAACTTCATCCTCTCAACCTCACCTGCAATAAACATATCCTCTATTTATTGCGGAAAATGTTGTTACCATCTTGAAAAAATTGCCTTGTGGCCATTTCAACATAGCATTGCTGAAAAATGTTGGGATTGTCACTTTTCCCATCTTGTTTTCATTTTAACAGTACTACCAAAACTCTGCTGCATAATTGTTTGGATATTACAAAGACCACCTCTGCAAACTGGTGCAACCAAAAGAGCAATTTTTGAGGTGGTAAGAAGCAGTGAAAGCATGGGCAATGGTGGAGAAAGGATTTGTCTTGTGGCCTGAAATATGGATAATGAATTGGGCAACACGAAATACCTTAAGACAAATTTCACATATGCAAGTAGATAATTGTGTTTTTGCAAACAGACAACAATATTTATAATAGAAATATAATCCCAATATTTTTGCTAACAAAAACTTTCTTAGCCAGATATCAGGAGCGAAAGTGAAGTTGCATAAATCAAATCCTGGAGGTATAGGTCGAGTACCAAAAGAGAGATGCGGCTCAAGGCCTAGTTAGAGCATTTGCAATGTCTGGTCAAAATGCATAAATGGCATGTGTTTTTTAGAACTAAATTCTTACTTTTCAGGTGATTGCCTAATTATTTCATTATGTGGTTATCAGTTTTATGTGAAAAACCTCTTATTATGTGGTTATCAGTTTTATGTGAAAAACCTCTTATAGCTGCTAAATGCTTTTTAGAAGACGGTTTATTTTTCTTAAAATCTTGTTGCCCTTGAACTGGTGCCTGTCTCAAGTTATTTTATAACAAAAAAAATGATTTACACGAAGTCTCCAATATATCAACGCATCTCTTTGAAGGATCCCAGCCAAACATTCTTTTTACATAGCTCAAAGTTAGAGGGAGGCCAAGGAATTTAATTTTCTCAAATTTTGTTGTATCCTTCTGCTAGATCAGTAGATCTTCAAATATCTAAGGCTTGAAATTTTTCGTATGATGAATTGTGATCCTAGTTTAAGAAACTTTATCCTTTGATATTTGGGTCTTTTTCCATTCAAATATTCTAAAATTCAATACCCTTTTGTTGTGAAGGTGAGAACCTATGCAATGTCGATATTGTTCCAAATGATTTTGTTGCCAGTTGCCATAGTAACTTTTATCTATCATCTCATACGATTTGAATTGGTTCATAAGGATATTACTTTAATGTACTCTGCATAAACCTGGTCATATTACTCACAATATTGTTCTATATACTCATAAATATGTTGCTCTGATTATGTGATGATTTCCTTATGCTTCTAAAACCTGGCCCATAAAGTGTGGGACTTTAGTCGCAACTACTCGAAGCTTATTATTTATGGTTACACTTTTGCCACTCCACGATACACTATTAGTGTAAGTGTCTCTTTTTGTGCTTCTTCTTGGGCCTCTACTTGGCCTTCTTTGTGTTTTTTCTTTTATTTACTTTGTTACTGAATCCAATAACCCTTCCTTATTTGTATATCTATTTCAGGGTTTTTGTTACCTTAGTTATAATGGTAAATGCCTATTTTGGTCATCGAGAGACAGAGTAAGCAAGTGGACAATGCGAAGTGTTAAAAGAATATATTTCAGTTAGGGTTTGGATAGAAGTCATGAGGGTTTTATAGACCTATCAAATGAAGCAAGTGCAACATTGTTTGGCCAAAATTCCAAAAGAAACGTTGGAGATGAGATTGTAAAATTTTTTAATGCTTGTATCTTGTTGTTCTGGAGTTGTGGCTAACACCTCTTTGTGTGGGAAACTATCGGTGTTTCAAATCTATCCCACTTATAGATGATGCTCATCTATTTTGAACTTTGAAGTTACAAGATTCTAGCTCATGGGAATAAAATATATGTAAGGATGTATTCCAATGGTTAAAGGGGACTGTAAAATTTCTCTCATTTTTATAGACTACTAGTTGGAAGGGCTGGTGCATAGATAGTTTATAAAAATAATTCAAGATGGATCCTATCTACATGCCATAAATAAAATCTATATGGACTCTAAAACATTTTTATTATTATTTGGAACATGCTTCTCTTGAACATTAAAAAAATTACTTTACATTGTATTGCATTCAATAGTTGCAGGTTATTGTCAATATATTCCTCACCTTACTTAAGCTAAGAAAACCAACATGTCAACTTTCTTCCAAATGTAAACTGAAAATACACCAACTAAATTGAAAGTACAACAACTAGAAACCTAACAAATGTTAATATATGTTGGAGTTGATGACTTGAAATGGTGGAAAATCTCCAAGCTCATGTGATGACATGATTGGTGGATTGACATTGACAATGACATTGGTGGATGATGATAACGTTCATCATTCCTGACTATTGAATTGAATTCTGATGGCATTGACATGGAAGAGGTTGAAAATCAACAACTAACGAGATTCATTTGGGAATGAATTGAATTCCGATGGCATTGACATGGAAGAGGTTGACAATCAACAACTAACGAGATTCATTTGGGAAACTCATTTATGGTCATCATTTTTTGGCCTGTTATAACCAAAGTTATCAAAGTTGGAGTTGGACACAACCTGCTTATGTTTACAGGGTTCATTAAACAAACATAAAAATGCTCATGAAATCCTAAGATGCTTTATAAAAGCTTTCAGGTTGTGTATACTTTGGCATGTTTGTGTTTTGTGAAAAGGGTGAGATTCACAAGGGAAGGCATTATGCAAAGTGAACTTTGTAGAGTGGGTTTTGATGGCAATATCTTTTATTCTCAAATTCATTTTTGGAAAGAAATGACAACTAGAATTGTAGAGATTAAATTATTTTTGGGGAAGCAATTCGGGAGGAGGTAGCTAACTTATTTGTTCAAATATGTAATAATGAACTCCATATGCAAAGCATGAAGCTAGATCCAGATTTATATAGAGAAATTCAAGCAAGGCTCAAAATAAACTCTTACTATTGCAATTCCAACTCGGTTTAGAGACAGTGACATGTAGTATTGCTTACCTAGCTCTTAAAACTACCTTATTCGAGGAGAATGTGAAGCCATTTGGAACATTTAACGTTCATGTCTCATTTTATAGCATGCATGTCTCATTTGGCATAAAAAAAATATCTCATTTTATGACGAATAATATGTATACTTGGGGAATATTCCTATACATACTTAAGGTCAACAACATGCATTATATGCATTGGTTCATTTTTCTTGGTTAAGATAAAATTCAGTTCTAAACACCTTTTATCCTTTTCTTTCTTCATGAGGAATGATGCATGTGATGATATAATGATATATTTTTAATTTCTTTGCAGACTCTTTTGCTATGGAAGCTTATCTTGTCAGTTGTATTTTAAAGAAGGTGTTACTCTATCTTTCAGATTGATGGTTGTTTCCTTATATCTGTTGGTGTAATCATAAATTCATAATTGTTTCTGGGTATCTCTTTACCTTATTCCTGATTGATCTTACCGTAATTTCAATACTTCATTAGATCTTTGTCTTGTTATGGAATGTCTTCTTCTTATTTGGTGTCTAATGGGGTGGATCTAGTGATGGATGAGGTTTTAAAGCTGATAAGTGGGTGCTTTTGTAGATACTTTCAGTGTCAAATACTCTGCCTCTAATGCCTGTATTTGTATTCTTTGTTATAGAATAATGTCCATGAATTATGTGTTTTGTGAACTAAGAAGATTTTTATTGCTATGATGTTCCATATGTTTCCCACACATATTTCCAAGTGGTTAAGAATGTACTCGATCTTCCTGAGATCCACTAGACATTTAAAAAATACCATAAATAACTCCATTCATTGCTCCTTAGATTTTTCTGTGTTTTTTTTGCTGATACTGAAATGGGGCCTCACAACGATTTTGGATTGAACTTTTGTATTTCCTAGCACCTGTTCCTCTCTCTTTTATTTTCATGACTATCTTTTCTTTTTCATAACATTTTAACATCTTGTACACTCCCTTAATTTTAGGATTGATGAAACTCATAACTCGACAAAAGGCTTTGGATTTTGGTCAGGAAGAAAACCAGAAAGGAGTGATGCTTGATTGGGTAATTTCAAATGAGTTATGAATGCTATGATGAATACTGATATGTTGGGTGCAATTTATTCTTAAGGTTCATAACTAGAGAATTCAGAACTACAACCAACTTTCTCATAGTATTAGAATGCCCAATTTGCAAAAAGACAAGGGTGCTTGAAAAAAAATCTCAAATTTGAAATTGCACCCCTCGGGGAATGGCTAAGGGAGACTATAAATTAGCTAAGTACTTCCTATAGCTAAGCACAACCAACCACGCAAGATAGGAAATGATTAATGCAAGCTGTTTGGGCAAGTAGGAGGCACTAAGAAATGCTAGACTCATCATTTAAGAAATCCTTTTTTCTTTGGGATGTATTTCTTATGCATTGCCCATGTCTATACATATATGTCCTAAACCATGGATCGTACGTCAAAAGTAGTGTTAGGCCTAATCATATGACCTTTAGTACCCAATTTTAAATCAACCTAATCTTTATTTTATTTTATTAGTAACTATCCTACAACTTAGGGATTACCTAAGGGACTTTTCTAGAAGGGTTCTAAATATTTTACATTTAGCTTTCACTCCTCCATTTGTAGGTGGCACCTGGGCAAGAGAGAAAACCAGGTCTACTTCTCTGTCTACTGTAGAATTGTTTGCTATTTTTTTGCTTTATGAGCTATCTTCTGCTTAACACCTAGGGTTACTTTTTCTTTTCCTTGACGCCTAGGTTTCTTTATGATCTTGGAGTGGGCCATGACAAGCGTTTTTAACCCTGGGTGTTTTCTGAGACCACTGTAGAATTCGTCCTCCCTTCCTCCAACCCAAATTGCACATGTGTCCTCCTGCTTTGTTGAGTTGTGTCCTTTACGCTATTCAGTTGCTCTGTTTGGAATTCTTAAATCCTGCGGTTTCTTTTGCTGCTCCGACCGCTTCTTCCCCACACCCCAACAATTTATTCCACTTCTTCGATGGGCTCTTTTCGCACCATGGTTTCTTCTCCTCCTCCAATTTTCTACCCTAACTTCGGATCATTCTTCTCTTGATCCAAGGGAATCTGCTTTGCTTGCTTCTTATCGTTCTGTTCACAATAGAGTTGAACCTATTAAACCCCAAACTGTAGGTTATAGATAGCTTGCTTTGATTTTTTCTGTTGACTGCACTAAGGGGTTTCGTAACAAACACTAATGGTTCAACCATATAATCTCCCTTCAATACTTTCATTGGGTAGATGGGCTCCATGGGTATATAATATGGAATTGTCTTTTTTCACATAACCCATTCATGGGGGTCGCTTGACATTTTGTCAATCCATCGACCCTCCTTCATGCAATCATTGTGTTTTGCATTGAAATTCATTTTGGTGATCTCAAACTGCCAATGATTTCGTAGGTAGAGCGACTTCACATGCTTTGCAGTACTTGGGGTCACACAAACAAATTGCATTCAACCGATTTGCAAGAATAGGGTTTGGTGTTCGTACATAGCAGGGTTTGCATTATTTTTGTTTCTATGCAGCTGCTAAACTTGGTTTGTGGCCTTTTAGTGACTGGAAAGTGAACGTGTATGCATTTAGGGATGCATTGTGTCCTGTGTTGGCACTCTATGGGTTGAGTTGTGGGTGATGTGCCTTTTCCTGCTGACAAGGGGCTGAGAATGTGAACTCCTTTACTTGCGCATACAAAGCCTTTCTCTTTTGTTGGTTTTCAGTTTTGAAATGTGGCCTTCTTCACATAATTGAAATTGATGCATGGCCTTGTTGAACTAGGCCATGCCACTACCAAACCCTTTAGGGAATACATATTCACTTCACAGACTAGGGAGGTCATAACAGCCAAAGCTGTGCATTGCTCCCTTCAACATTTCTTGTCCTTTTATTGAACTGTTATAGGATGGATGTACTATGTTTGGGGGTTGCTTCCTATTTGTATAGTACAAGCCTAAACACTTATTTTTTGGATTCCTTCTGGCTTGCCCATTAATTTGCTTATCTTGTGCAACATTTCTGGACATTCAAATGATTTATGGCCTTCTGTTTGGAATTTTTAAGAAACCATTGGGGACCTTCCTATCCATGTACCTCTAAGATATCATCTTCCTTCAAAGTTTCCTCTAACTCTAAAGGTTGTATTTCTTCTCCCAACACAAAAAATACATCCCTTTGTAGGATGCTTATACATGCGTTTCTATTCGGTTGCTAAACTTTGTTTGTGGCCCTTTAGTGATTGGAAAGTGACTATGTGTGCCTTTAGGGCTGGTCTGTGACCTTTGTCAGCCCTCCAAGTTGGTGTTGTGTCTTCTTCTCCTGGCCATGGGCTGAGAACGTGACCTCCTTTAGCTTCCCATACATAGCCTTTCACTTTTGTTGGTTGTCAGTTTTGAAACGTGGCCTTGTTAGCATGTTTGAAATTTATGCCTAGCCTTGTTGAGCTAGGTCATGATACTGTCAAACCCTTTAGGGAATACAAATTCACTTCTCAGCCTAGGGAGTTCACAATAGTCATACCCCGCGCATCGCTCCCTTCAACATTTCCCGGCCTTTCCTTGAACTGCTAGAAGATGGATGTATTATGTTTGGGGGCTTCTTCCTATTTGGATAGTGACAAGCCTAGACTCTTGTTTTTTGGATGCCTTTTGGATTTCCCATTAATGTGCTTATCTTCTCCCAACAGGATGTGACTTTTTCTATCATTTTTCTACTGGGTTGTCTATATTCTTACTGGCCCATGGTTGTACATAATC